>JAODTR010061293.1:0-13365 GCA_025399935.1 Amblyopsis rosae
ATTATATATATGACATATATATATATATATATATATATATATATATATATATATGTCATATAGCCTATAAGTGACAGCCCGTTTGTTCTTTTCATGGATCTGAGATGAGAAGGGCATCACCTGAAACCTTATGTCAAACCGACATCTATGCATATTAATACATTAATAATCAACGACATAGCTGCATCTTACAGATCGTGCCCGTCGGTAGAGCCAAAAGTGCACAGTGCTTTCGTTTACGTTTATGTGTGGCTCTACTTTGTAGGCGTCATAGTGTTTTCTAACAACTATGCCTTCCTGCTCTAGTTTGGCAACGAACCCCCAATTTCTTTACAACTCTTGTTACGCACGGAAATTGAATGTTATATTTAGCCTACTTAGATGTAAATAAAGTAACGAAATAAAGGCTGTAGCATAAATGTCACATGTATTTTGCGATTGAGGTTTAGCCTACTTTACTTTATTATGGTGCATTACCAACACTTACATTTCCCAATATTGGCCATTCTTGCCCATTTGCCATTTAATTAGACTAAGGCTTGTTATTTGCGCACAAAATATTTACATCGATTGGATTATTACATGATAGTGTGCATTACAGTCGCATACGTTTTTACACGCACGTAATTGGATTTTCACGCATACATTGTATTTTCAGTCAAATTTTTTCAGGTATTTTAAGATCCTAAAGCCGTTAATAGACAGGCTTCTCTCCGATGTGAGAACCATATATTATGTGATAATGTCACCTTACCGTCCCTGTTTCGTTATGATCATCTCCGTCTGGAATTTGTGGAACTTGGCCCAGAGAGGATAGTTATTGAGGAGGGCATGGGTCTTCCCGCACACCTGTAGCCCATGTACAGGGTAAAGGGGCGCCCGCGGGTAGCCATGCTGAAAGCCTGTTGAGTAACTGTCCGGAGAGGAGGGATAGAAGTCTTTACCCGCCGTGGAAAAGCCATCGCCTGCAGCCGGTATGTAATTCTGTCCAGCGACGTTTCTCGTCGGCGTGCGGACGGCGCCAAATGGACAGCTACTGAGGGGTGGCGAGTAAAACCTCCCAGGCTGAGTACCAAATCCACCGACCGTCTGGTCCGAATGGTACTGCAGAGCCAGTGTGTCCTGTCCGTTTTGGACGGTGTCGGTGTAGTAAAACCTCGTGTCCTGAATTCCCATCTTAAAGTCGGTTAAATCCTTACTGCTGCGGTGAAGGTTGATGTCAGCGTCTTTCCCGAAAGTTTGCGTCTCAGTCCCATTCAACATGCTGAGGTAGAGGTTGCCACCAATGCCGCCCATCAGCAGCCACTCTTAATGTTTGTGTGAAATGTCATGGACTCACAATTCGCCCTCGTCGCGTCCACATCAACAAACATTCATATAGTATTTAAGTATTAACCTTGCAAGTTTAGTATTAATTTACAACGACTAATATCTCAATAACTCAACTCAGCTAACATGCCATAAAGTTTATCTGCAAATCTGGCACATTCCACGTAAAGTAATGAACCCTCGTCTGTCAGAGCCGATAACTACAGCCTATAGACAACACGGACGTTGTGAAGTAGACGCTGACTAATTTCCTAAAATTATTCTTTTCATTTTATTTACGTTGATGTCGTTACCGTTGATTTACATCCAAATGCAGGTCTATGATATATACATTTTGCGGCTGGAAATATTTTGGAGGTGTGTTCTGATGTAGAGCCTGCTTGTGATAGGCTAGAGATATGAGACGACCGTCCCCTATTCCATCTCAGGGGTGCCCCCTGCTCATGGGTTTACATTTAATGGAAATTATGAATTAATGTAATTTAATTTCACGCAGTCTGTACTTTTAAATTAAGTCTGGTAATTTTATTAGGCATATTATTTCGTTGTTTAGCCTATACATAACCAATGCATTTGAAAGTCAGAACCTTTTAAGCCTATAACTATTTCTAATACTGTCATCACATGCTATGAATAGGCCTGTTCCTACTAAGAACAAGTTGTATCGGCAAACTTAATCTAGGCCTAAACAAATATTCAACAGCACATGTTTAATAATCAGATAGCTAATGTGAATACTTTCTGATAAATGTTATAGGCCTATTTCAAGTCAGTGGAAATTCTATGCATTTATTTATGTTTTATTTATTCACTGTTCATTAATAAATATCTGAGATGGTATGGATTCTTAATAAAAATATGTTTCCCTAAAAAGACTAACCCACTTATTCCTGACCATAGAGAGAGGCTGGCCTACTCTTTTAGTAGATATAGTTTACATTGAAATGTAGGCCTGGCTGGCTATAAAGTTTAGTTTTAGTTTGCAGTATTTTGGCACTTTATTAGGTCACAGGCAAACGTTTTACTCATAGCCATAGCCTGCAGCAGCCTATTGAATGATAACAAAATAAATTAGATCTGACAAAACATAATAATTTTTGGCGGTTCCGCCTAAAAGACTTAGAACAGCATAAAAAACGTAATTTATTTAAGTATTTATATAATACATTCTCTTTGTTATTTAAAATAAATGTATATAAATCCGGAACATTTCAAAAGTCATATTTATCGTATGTAAAACTATTCAATACAATATTTTAACGTCCAGTATTTTATTGTAACATTTCCGTGTAAACTGCATGCCCTGTGCGTCACCAGCAGCAGACTTTGGTTGTAAACTGTCTGAGATGACGGAGAATACCTTCTTCGATAAACACACATGGTAAACAACAGGGTATTAGCATTAGGATGTGACACAGTGCAGGCAGGCGCACACACACACACACACACACACACGCACACGCACACGCACACACACAAATGGAAGGAATCCCTCCAGTGCAGGTATGACACAGTGATCCTTCTCCACACTGTCACTGCTCTAATCCCACTTCCTGTCTCTTTTAGCAAGGTGAGCTCACAAGGGCACATGCTGAAGTCATCTATGTTGACACGGATGGCGAGAGGGACGCAGGCGCCCGGCACTGGCCAGGCATGTGTGTGAACCCCCCCCCCCTGTGTGAACTGTTATGATTGGTAAGATATGCACCATCGCAAAATACTGTATGAGGCTGCACAATTATTACTAGAAAGCGCTATAATAGCAGAGAATTCTATAGTGAAAAAGTGCAAAATTAAAGGTCTGCTTGCTGTAAAAAAAAAAAAAGATGACATGACATCAAAACAAATTGAGTGCAGTTGCATCTGATGACCAGAGTGGGTGCTAATTAGCCAAGTGTTTCTTTAACAACGTACATACAGAAACACTGGGGATAAGAGGCTGATAGATTTATAATCAGATAATAAATAAGCACATAAAATAAGTCAACCATAGAACCTAATAACATAACATAAAAGATTTTATCTAAAATATACGCATTTGCATTTCAAAATAGAGGATTCATATTAGCAACATGTTTTGACATCAGTGTCTATGTTAATGAAGGCAAATGTACGGTGGCCCTGAAATGCCTTCAGTATCAGCAGCATTTAAAGGCTTCAGGTTGAGAACACACTTTTCAGCTTCTTCCTGCTGAATCAGCACTGAATGGAAAGGGGCAAGCGCCACCAACCCCTTTCGGAAACTTGAGGAGGCTGTGTTGCCCTGACTTCCCACCACAGTGGTCGTTATGGAACGCTCCATGCCGTAGGATTATCTAAGCATTGAGGTACCTGTAGCATTGTGAACATCAAGTTAAACATACAGTAAACATCATTGTTCTAGCTTCATTACATTGTCAACCGGGCCTCTTGGTTGCTGAACCTTTGACTGTTAGGTGACTTGACATTGCTCCGACCTGGGTGGGTATGACAAGCTAGATGCAATTCAATGGCCCTGTGCACCCTGAACCTTGGCATGCAGTTGCCTTGAATCCCATTTTGGCTGCTGTAGTCAACACTGCATAAACAACAGGCTGTCATGACAGTATCATAATAGAGAATTAGTCATACTAAAGAGGAACTGCTGTCCATTTTAGACTTTCTTTATATTATTCATGTTGTTCATTCGCTATCATTTCATGAGTATAGTTCTCTCCCAAATGTTTTATTAGATCATGATCACGAAGATACATAAGCATTATGCCAAATGATTGTATGTTTCACAGCTGTCTGCATGCATGTTATGATAATTCCGCTGCTTGCGTTAATGGAAGTTAAAATGTCACATGATGTGGGTTAGTGCAGGTTCTTTTGCTGTTGCTCAGCTGTGTTTTTTGCTTGTGAGGTAGCGCAGGGCCACAGGTGTTGGGGGAGCTGTGAAGAGCGAGGGTTGGGGGTGTGGGTGGGTGTTCATCATAGCCACCATGTATGCCCCTCTTATTAAAGTGGCATTGCACATATTGCGCAGGACGCCTTCTTGTCTGAGGTGCACTGCACCCTAATTAACGCAACATATGTTTATTCCAATCTCTGCACGCAGGGGTGTGAAAATAGGCTTCGGGAGGCACCACCTACCGAGGCTGCGAAAAAAACCAGAGGGTGGCGGAATTAAGTGGAAAAGAGCGAACTCAGGGAGAGATCTCGCAAACTGCCAAGTAGGGTGAGAGAGGAGAAGGTAGCACTAAATGCTCAGCGGAATTCGCACCCAATATCGCATGAACTACCGCAGAAGTGCAAATGTATTTTGCACCGCCAAGCCTCAAACCAAACAAGCTGTCACTTCCTTAGTTTATAATAAGATGGTATTCGATGCTGGGTGGATTTGCAAATGGTCAGACGCCCCTGGATACTATGGCGACACTAGACCTGCTGCTGTAGACGATACTCTTTGGTCAGAGGTCTCAAATAACACCAGTAATATGAACATTTTCATAATACATTGTGTTGTTAAGTTAAACGCTGTATCTAACACTGCCTCTATGCCTCATGGTAGGTTAGCTAATCTGCAGTGGATTCCATTCATCCATTCCATCATCAGTATTCTCAGATCCATGATAAGACATTGTTGACCACAAGTTTCACTATTTATGTCAGCTGATGAAGCTGTCACCTTTACTGAGAACTTGTTTAAAATGTGGGGAGTGTTGTGAGGGTTGCACGTAGGATGGTGCATATTTGTCCTGCTAGCCTATGAACCTTGCTAATCCGTAGCACAGTGGTCGTGTGTGACCTCATCCCATGGGCACCTTCCCAGGTACACATCAGGGTGCGTCTACTCCATGGCCCTGACTGTATATTTGATATATCTTGGTCATTGTTTACATTTAAATTCACGGCATTTAGCAGACTAATTTATTCACGGTGACCTACAATGAGTACATTTGTCAATTTTCATTCATCATTGCTAACATACAGTAGCTATACATTTCACAACATACATAATCTGTTAAAGTAATATAACACAACTCTCAGAAGTAATTGCTTGAAGCCTATATCAACAAAGTGCTAACATTCTTGCCGTAAAGGTGACAAAAATCATCCGTGTCGTGTTAGATTAGACGTTAGTCGTCAAGGATACCGTAGGATCTTGTAACGCTGCTTCCAATACCATGCTGTTTTAAACACAGATGGGCTTCCCTACCTCGGACACACTGAGCAGCCACATCCAAAACACACCAGCATGGTGGCGTGGCTATAGTGCCACATTCAAGGCCTTCGTGAACTACCCTGCTCCCTGCCTATGTAGGCTCATTCATGCTGGCCTGTGCATACCAGGCACCCGTGGGTCCAGAGGAGGTCCATGGGATGTCCATGGGAGTTCTGGGACACAGACATGCCTCTCTGCCAGAGTTCTGTCCCCCTGCCAGACAGAGAAGTGTGGGGAAGTGTGGGGTCCTGACAGAGCAGGGCAGCTGTACTCTCTGATGCATTCTTCTGGGCCTGCTCCATGAGCGCAGATTGAGCCAGCCCACCCACGCCCCTGCAACGCATACTGTACACACCCCCCCCTCCACTCCCAGTAATCCCACAACCACCCCCATTGCTGCTGCAAAACAACTGCTATTTCAAATCCAGATAGAATCCCCAACTCAGCTGCCATCCACCCACCATGTCCTCTGACAGCATTAAGAAATCATCACCCTTGTCAGATCTGGGCTAACCCTGCCATGCTAAGTGATACTGTCAGGGCTAGCTGGTTCACGGTAGGCACTGGCAGCCATCTTGGATTTGATCACAGAGGGATGACGAACCAATGCTAGGTTAGTGGATAGCTATTGATTCAGTTCGCTTGCTCTTAAAAGAGAGTACGTTTTACACTTTATTTGTTGTATTTGTATCATCATTATCATTACATTGTAAATTTGACATTTGAGTTTTATGGACGTTTTTTAAGGAAATCCATAAATTTTTATGGAAGTCCATATGCCATTGACACTGCATAACTTTAACTATCAGGTTCTCAGTTGTGAAAGGTATTTGTACTGTATATGAGATCCATACACCAATAACATTATTTACATTTGAATTGAGTCACAACTATATTTCCTAATGTCTCTTGACCTTTAATGTCACATTATCAGACAATGCCAATTCCTGCCGGACAAGATGTCAGTTGCTGTCAGGCCACCTGAAGGATTCTGGTTCCATGGGACCATGGCTCCTTCTCAGACAAAGACATTGTCTGACCTCTTAATAATTCATCAGCCCTCAACCAGATACATGTAAAATATCTTTACACACCTCCACATACATCCATATTAACAAACAGGATTTATCACAACTAAGGTAAAAACAGTGTGCACATTTAGGTTGTATTTGTACAGTATATAAAGGTTCTTTTGGTTTAGGATTAGGATTTTGGATTAGGTTCTGGATCTGTTCGCAGTCGAGTGTGAAGTGGCTGGGATGAGGATTAGCACCGCAATATCTGGGGCCATGGGTCTCAGCAGGAAACCGATGGAGTGCCTACTCCGAGTAGGGAAAGTAATTAATGACTATTAACAAATTGCATATTATTATCAGTTTTTTTCAAATGTTAGAGCATGTGGTTAATTGCGATTACATGTTTAATCGACTGATGGTCCTAGTCTGTAATTATTATACTCAACCAAACTGAGCAAACTGCAGCCACTTTAAATGTGTACTCCTTTTTTACTTGATTATTACCCTTGTGGTTGAAACCTGTGTCACAAAATGTTGTTACTTTGGATTGAAACAGAGTACATGCCCACCAAGAGCTTGCATTACTCTCTACTCTTCCCTGTACAACTCTCATAGGCTCACATTGCTATCTTCCCCTCTGCCTGCTCTATAACTGAGGACTGTACCTTTAAACAGACACATATTCTTGATACTGTACCACCATTTCAGATGGTCTAAGCGTAACGGTGGCCAGCAGGTAGCTGTGCAGTGAAGCTAATCCTCACTCTCCGACACCTCATAGGACGCTCTGGTGACGCAGGCTAGGGCCCAACCCAAGTGGGTTTTAGCCTGCCTTGTAGAGCGGCTGCTCACTGCGTGGTAGATCAGGGTTCAATTCCCCAAGAGGGACAGACGATCTCCATCACATAAGCATTCTATATTCTGTCACAGCACCATGCACTGGTCAACTTGGCAACCTACTCTGCCCTCACTGTTTACCACCATCGTCACCATCATATTTGAGTCACAGGCCATGAAGAATGGGAAGAAGAACCAGACCCTTTCTGCTCGCCCCGGGGTATCAGAGGAAGATGTTTCAGTGGGTTACATATCCGACAGGGCACGGTGTTTTTGTGGTCCTCGTTGCAAAAGTCAAATATCAACTGCTTGGAAAGGAATACCCAGCATGCAATGTGTCACGCCTTATGTCCATACTGTCTTTGCTGTTCAATGGGCTTCAAATGTTTTTACAGGCTACACGATCAATACACAATCAACATCATAAACAGAATGGTTTTGTTTTCAGAATAGGTTTGAGCTCATTTTAATCTCCCAGAGAGGTCTCTACTTAAAGAACACATACCCCAGAAAGTGACAAAGAAGAAAATTACTTTTGAAGAAAATCCAATCTGAATGTTGTGTTAAAATAATCCCACCTTCCCACACTGTATTTGTCTGTTGGGGGTGGTAGGGGGGTCTGGTTTTGCAATCAGTGTAATAAGGCTGGGATTGATTGAGTGATTGGCACTTTGAGACATGTGTAATGAATGACCTGCGCCCTGGATTTAATGCATAAACACCAAGAGGGATGCTGCGTTCCGGAGTGTGTGAGGCCACGGAGCACAAGGCCTAGGAGCGTGTGCGCGTGTGCACGTGTGCGCGTGTGCGCGTGTGCATGTGCGCGTGTGAGTGTGTGCGTGTGTGCGTGTGTGCACGTGTGTGCGTATGTTTGAGTGGCGGTAGACAGAGGGGGCACTGCTAAGGGTGGTCAAACGCGGCGAGCGACCGCAGGGTCGGTACGATGACAGCGGCGTCGGGGTGAGGAGAGGGGCTCTTGCCGGGCCAGGTGGGTGCGGGGAGGGGGTGATCAGACAAGTGAGGCCGGACACGGTGGCTCTAAGCAGCATTTCAGCTGACAACAGCTTGCCGACCAGAGGTCTTACCCTCTTACCCTCCACCAACCGCCGACACGACCAGCTCTGATTCACCCCGGCCAGCCAGTCTGCTGCGATCTCTATCAATCACTAGAAATCATGTATTTTTAGTGGGACGTGGCCCCCCGCGCCCCAACTGACTGCCCTCGTGCCCCCTGCGGGCCCCCTTTTGCCTGGGAGCCCCTCACTAATGAATGTCAATCTCCAGGGCTGTGGGCTGTGGCACTTTTACTGCAGACACCTCCTCTGACAAACGCAGGGCTCCAGTCAACATGCATCACGCAGAAGAAAAAACACATCAGTGGAAGTGACACCGGCCCCCACTCCACGGCACCCTCCCACACATATCCTTTATTTGATTTGATCAACTTTATTAAATCAAATAAAGGCCTTTTCTTTTAGTTTAGTGAGTTTTTTTTACCTTCTTTTTTCTTTTTCTTTTTTTGATATGCAGCACCCGGGCATCAAAGCGATCAATCCGTTGTGGCTGTGGAGATCCCATAGTCAGTGTAGTCCTGCGGTCCAGTAGTATTGATAAGCTTTAGCAGCATGTTGGGGTCACGTGCAGCAGATCACTCGATCCGTTGTGGCTGTGGAGATCCCATAGTCAGTGTAGTCCTGCGGTCCAGTAGTATTGACAAGCTTTAGCAGCATGTTGGGGTCACGTGCAGCAGATCACTCGATAGATGGCAACCCACACTCAGCCTAGCATCCAGTTTGCATGCTTAACTTCATGCTAGTGGTGCTCTCATTCAGGAAGGCCTGTCTTTATTGTCATGAAACAATACAAGCATATAGCTCCTGTGTGTGTGTGCGTGCGCGTGTGTGTGTGTGTGTCTGTGTGTGTGTGTGTGTGCGCGCGCGTGCTCCTGTGGTTCTCGGGATGACAGTGTTTTCTAGCAAGCAGGCGGACGTCACAGGTCTATTCTGGCTCCACAGTGCGACAGCCGGCCAGCAACAGCAGCGGGGAGGGGAAGGAATGCCGTCTGTCTGGAGACCCGGGCACAGCGATCGCTGATCCAGCTGGAGGAAGCAGAGACGGGGTTCTCCTGTTTCACGGCTTGGGGAAGATTGGAGAGGAGGGAGGCTGGGCCTGGGGGGGGGGGGGGGGGGGCTATGTCCCTGTGGATAGATGGATAGGAGAGAAGAGGGAGAGAGAGAGTGAGAGAGAGAGAGAGAGAGAGAGAGAGACAGGGACGAGGAGACAGGAAGAGTCGTCGGTTGGAGGTATGTGGGTTTGGTGCCAGCCCAGCCAACTCTATGGCATGTTGCATTCCAGGAGATCAACACCACGGTGTTTCCTTTCAGCCGCCACAGCCTACATCACTCTCGCTCCCGCCTACTTGACCCCCACCCTCACCCCTCCTCATTAACACACACACACACACACAATATTTTTTATTTTATTTGTTTATTCGTGCAATTTGTTTTGTCATTCTCAATTTAGTGTGTAGATCGATCAATGATCAATTATCAAGATCAATGTGCGTCAGTCAGTACCACAGTCAGCATCAGTTGACATTACGGCTATTGTATGTGTAGGCCATAGCGAGGTCGGAGCACACAATGTATGTACCACATCCTGAACACAATAAACACCCTCAAGGTGATAATAAAACTCAATATATTTATGTTTAATTTGTGGGATCTTTACTTCCAGGACGCTATGCTCAGCGCTCTTTTAATCAACTTGACTTCCCATTACAGTATTCCTAAATGACGTTCAGTGAATTCAAGTCAAAAACATACCGCAACATACAGCTTATGCTATCATTTCCCCCCTAAACTTTTAACAAGGTCAAGCAATGTATTTATTAAGCTCTGAGCTCTTCTCTCTAGCAGACATATTTAGCAGTGAGCGCTGGCTCTCAGCTCTGGTCTACAGCAGGGGTGTTGATAGCCAGAGATCAGTGTCCTGACAGAGGAGCAGAATAAATGATAGCTGGATATTGATATGCTAACTGGTAATTGTGCTTTCAGCTGAGACCATCAGCAGCATTGCACTGCCACCCACTTCTCTAAACCCACGTCACTGGAAAATGCTATCATTATCCGCCTTATTTTCAAATGCAACAGTGGGCGTGAAGGTTTTTTGGTCACACATTTCCTCCTCCTACTTACATGACGTATATGTAATAACAAGTTGCTACATATAATTATACATGGTTTAGTGATTTTGGGTTTTATTTATTATAATGTTTTCCAATAAACAATGTCATAATTGATATAATGAAGGCTGCAGGCCATGCCTAAATGTAACACCTTATTTAAAAATATAGTGGGTCTCCCCCCTCAACACCCACCACCACAACAACTATAATCAATTAACTTTACTACAGTATAGCTTGGTGAAAGGGAGTCTCGCAGAGCTTCCAAGCAGTGCATACTGTAGCATAGCGTAGCATAGCATAGCATGGAATATCATAGCATAGCATATTATAGCGTAGCATAGCCTGGCATAGCACAGGACCTGTATTTGGAGGAAGCAGAAAGCCTCCCAACTCTCTGCTAGTGTTTCAGTCAGGGGCTTCACTTTGTGCAGAATAGACGCCCACTAATGACTCATTGGGGAAATCTATGATGACACATTCTTGTCTGGTGACATTTTATAGTAAAAGGAAACCTCATATTCCATCTATCTATCTATCTATCTGTCTGTCTGTCTGTCTGTCTGTCTGTCTGTCAAACATATAAATATAAACAAACACATAAATACAAATACCAAAAATGTTAACATTTCCTTCAGCTACAACATTCAAGTGTAACGTGACTTATTAGGAAATATTGCTGTAAAAATAGCTGTGAAATGATTTTACTTTGCTTATTTATATTTATTTAGGCGTGGGCCTAACTGAATTTGCATGTGCATGTGAGCATTTAATCGTGTATTTTTGTATATCTGAGCGTGTGTATGTTCGCTCTTGCATATGTCCATGCAGCATGATGGCCCGTCTGTCAGCTCAGGTTAACCTGACACTGAAGGGCCAGTCCTGGGGGGCCTCTCTCTCTCTCTCTCTCTCTCTCTCTCTCTCTCTCTCATCAGTAGCATTATGCCTCGATGTGTGATGGCTGCTGACCCCGGGCAGTGCCTTGGCTGCCATGTTTGGCTGGTGCGGGCGGCCGCAGTGCCCCGTTATAGGGCTCACTTCTTGCCAGGAGAAGCCCTTTCTCCTGCTGTCATCCAGGTTTAATCTGTGCTGGAGCTCATCAAGCACACCCCAGAAAAACGCCTCATCTATCTGACTCATGGGTGAAAGACAGAGGTGGGCTAGAAAAGTAGTTGGAACATAACTTCCTACACAAGTGGCTAGTGTTTGGACGTCTGTGTTGGCATAACTGAATGTTTTAAACAATATATTTTTATCAGTATAGTTTCAGTTAATGACTATATATATATTTGTATCAGTGTTACAGTAAGAATAGGTAATGACATGTAATGACAGGTTAGGTAATGACAGGCGGGTCTTACAGTTTATTTCAGTTGCTTGGTACATTTCTCAGATCAGAATTTTGATTCTCAAAACTACATGTTTAAGCCCCACATCATCAAGTCACATGTGCACATCATAACCAATTTCTAGTTCTTTTGAACTAATTGCAAATGTTTTGGCACATTCATGCAAATGATTATTTAGAATGTTAAGCTGTTTCCTGTAAAATTGCTTTTGACACGTTGATCATCAGTATTATATTGGCTCTGTGTTAAATAATCTTTAAACCCCAAATCATGTAACTCAATGCATAAGTCATTATATGCTAAATGGTTTAACGGGTTGTCATACATATTTTTGTTTTTGTAGCAAATGTATACTGAACTGATATGATGGTCCCAGGTGAATTGTGACGTTCACCTATGAAGGGGAATGTGTAAAGTGGTAGATCAGCCAGTTCTCTAAAATACATCAGAGGTGCAGCTCATAAACCTTCATTTGGCAAGAATGTACTGTGCATATATCTGTGTAGCATAATAGGTCTGGGTTGTTTCCTGTGTTTACATTCATGTTTGTCCCTTGTGCTGCTATGCAGTGCTCTAAAACAGTAATGTAATGTAAAACATGTCAAAGCCTAAGTAAAAGACTAAATGTGAATTCTGTTCAATTTATATTCCATACAGTGATGTGTTGAAACATATACTTTATGCCAGAGTGCAGCCTTGTGCATTGTCAATACTTTTCTTAATATCAGAGCATAGTCATACTATAAAATAAGACATTGACAAACGTTTTGGTAAACAATGACACAATGACTTGTTATTCTGATGGCACTGAAATGTTAATTAACATATATTTATAATTTGAAAAAGATATTTACATCAAGATATTGTTGCTCAAATCTGAAATTCATTATTTCAAGATCACACGACAGGAAAGGAAATTGGGAGAGAGTCAACAGTTAAAGGTGCAGTCATAGGCGTGGTAGCACTACGCTTTGCTTCACAATGTGTTTCGATGTGTGGCCTGGAGGAATATTGCTCTGATTTGCCCTCAATTTTAGCAAGCGTTCTCGAGAATGACTGACCCTGCCTTTAATTCAGCTCCAATAACAAAATGGAGGCCATCTTAACTCATGCTATGCAGCATATGTACAGATGTGTGTACAGTCTGCGTGCACAGAGAGTTGGAACTCCCCATTGTGTGTGCTTGTGTCGCGGTCAACAATAACAGCAGCTGTACCTGAGGGAGCACAGTGGCGGGAAAGCAGCGGGGTGGACCATGACCCTCGACACAGGAACAACAATGGAGGCTTTTGGAAGCCTTGGAAATATTAAGTGACAAACGTTGCCCTTTGTGTGGGAACTGATGCGGCACAAGGCTGACACCGCACACCCTCTAGGGTTAACCTTCCAGTCAGGATCAAATATTAAAAGTAGGTCAAGAGGAAGAGCGAGAGAGAGAGAGAGAGAGAGAGAGAGAGAGAGAGG
>JAODTR010061303.1:0-5000 GCA_025399935.1 Amblyopsis rosae
TATATATATTATATCTGATTTATTTATAGACTATCTGACTAATCTATTAAAGCTTATGATTTAAACAGACGATTTTACCTTTCATTGCTGCTGATAGTACTGTGAAAGAAACAAAGTTTATTGTTAGATTTTATAATTAATTTAGATATAACAATTAAAATGCATTTTTTCCCACAGCTAAACAAAAAAATATAATTAGGCATGCCAAAAATGGCAGAGTTCGTTGGAATATTCTTTGTTAATCGTTTTGCTGAATCAAACCCAAACCTCCTACGAAGCAGGTGGTCCGTCTGACGGCATGGTTCATTCCACCAAATCCCAGTTGACTGTTTGCGTTTGTGCTTACCTGTGCAGAGCAGGGAGCTTAGCATTGCAGCGCTGATTACTTTCATCTTGACTACAGTGTCTGGAGAAGGACAGCACAAACACGACATACAGAGGGTCTGTTGATAGATGATTTGCCAAAATGGACAGTTGATTTGCCAAGACGATTGCCAGCACAGCAATCAACAGAATATAGTGACGTAAATTCTCGGTAAACAAAATAATACTTAATAATCCCAGCTTTCTCCACAAACATGATTTCTGAACAACAAAGTGAAATACGTTTTTAAAACTGTTAACAGATACCATAATATCTGCTTAGTACATGTTGAAAGTACCTTTTTTTTAAATATATTTTTCTACCTTATTTTTCTAATATTCTAAGCACATCATAGTCAATACAATATATGATTGGGGGGGGGGGGGGGAGAAAGACAGACATCATGGCTTTATTCAAACATGGTCTTTAATTAGGGTGAGAGCAGGTTGATAGACTCTTTCTGCATGCAAGCAAATCCTGACTTTACTTGTATCCAGTGCAGACAGACAGACAGACAGACAAACAGACAGACACACACACATACATGTAGAGTCAGACAGACAGACACGGGGGGGGCCATTCTCAGCAGTCTGACCTCTGACAAGGGACTGGCCGCAAAAGTGAGAGGAAGAGAGAGAGAAGGAGAGAGAGAGAGAGAGAGGGAGAGAGGGAGGGAGGGATAGAGAGAGAGAGAGAGACAGTGATTTAGATGCAGGGCTACTTAGTCATCCCAGGGGACCAGAGGGAGCTGGCTCCTGTCCAACCATCCAGCACCTCCAACCTCTACCACACTGGATTAGCCCCATAGAGGGGGTGGACGGGCAGCTGGACAAGACAGGCAGACACGGTTAGACAGACAGACAGACAGACACATACAATTATACAGACCGACAGACAGACACAGACACACTAAGACAGACAGTTAGACAGACAGACAGAAACGGTTAGACAGACAGACAGACAGACAGACAGACAGACAGACAGTTAGACAGACAGGACAATAGATTTGACCATTGGACAATCCTGTGTGGGGGAGCTAAATACAGCAAAATGGTGACATAAAGAGAGAAAGAGAGTGAAATACAGGGGAGAGAGAGGGATGAAGAGAGAGAGAGAGAGAGAGAGAGAGAGAGAGAGAGAGAGATACAGAGAGAGAGAGAGAGAGAGATGAAGAGAGAGATACAGAGAGAGAGAGAGGGAGAGAGAGGGAGAGAGAGTGAAAGATAGAGACAGAAAGCGAGCAAGAGAGAGAGAGGGCAAGGGAGGGAAAGAAAGAAAGAGTGAAAGAGAGGGAGGGAGGGAGGGGGGGAGAGAGAGAGGGAGGGAGGGAGGGATGTAGGGAGGAAGGGAGGGGGAGACCCCTCTAGCTACCTAGAGATGGTGGGATGAGGGGGGAGAGAAGTAGTAGTGTGTGAGGAGAGCAAGCGGAGGTTAGGATGCATGTGTGTGCTTGCGTGCGTGTGCGTGTGCGTGTGGTTGGTGTTGGAATGCATTAAGTCTTTGGGCACTATACACCATAGATTGTCAAGGGCGTGTATTCAGATAATAGCTCAGAGATTTTGCTCTGATATGTATTCTATAAATGCAATTTTAACATGCACCACACGCACCAACCCAAATGTACATTGGTGTGCATCCCATCATCCTGACATTTGAAATGGCCGGCTGCGACGCCACGCAGCTCTCTTGGTTTGAGTGTGGTGTTAACTATCTCTTGTCACACATATAGGCAACTGTAAGATTGTCGAAAACACACACACACACACACACACACACACTCCTTTCTATTGCTCCACTAGTCTCAGCCTCTTTCGTATATTATCATTACGTCACATAAACAACTCTGCGCTGAACGTATGATACCTTTGTAAGCTCGAATGACTTTCCGGAAGTGAGGAAGTCGATTCTCATTGTCTGTTTGCATTGTCACTCCACTGTTGTGTCTGTAAAGGACATTTCGCCAGAGTTTGATTGACAGGCAATCTGACTAATCAGAAGGAATTGAATCACTTCAACTGGAATCACTGTCTCTCCATTAAATCTGTTGATTTTAAACATATATTCGTGGTGAAAATGTCGAAAGAATGTTGTTATGGGACATTGTAGCCTACATATCTTTCAATTTCCCAAAGCCATTCGGAATCTGTTTTAAATTTGTAAACGTTATCAATCGTGAATGGAAGAATGTATTAGTCTGTCTGTCTATGTCTATCTGATAGCTACCAGTAACTGTGCTACCGGTATCATATTCTCCCTTCAGTATTCCGTCCAAAACAAAATAGACATTTGCAACCTGAATAGTTTCACTTCACCGTACTTCTGATAGGCTTCGCGGCAATATTTCTCATTAATTGAGAATAAAACAATCTAAAATTAAAGCGACGAATATCTTTAGTCAGTCTTTAGTTTAATTTAGGATTAACTATCATCACTAGTAAACCTATTTTTCTAGATAGGCGTTTGCCGTGGTGTTGTATCAGGACCACATCAGGACCACATCATCTGCAAAAAGCAGAGATGAGATCCCCAGGCCACCGAACTGCAACCCCTCCCCACCACGGCTACCCCTCGATATCCCGTCCATGAATAACACCCACCTGAAAAGAGTTTGATTTACTACCGAGAATCCTTACACAGCTCACGCTTTGGACATACAGGGTTTGGATTGCCCTTAAAAGGGACCCCCTCACCCTATGGGTATCCATGCTGATTAATATGTGCCATTACTGCGTGGCACAGGTTAAAGTCTGGCTTCTGGAAGAAGGCCACAATGCCGACTGGGCATTTTAACAACCCACACCACGCTTGAAAGAAAGCAGTGATACACATTGTCCCTCCATAAATACATCTTTAAATATCACTTAAACCAGGGATGGATCCTTGACGGTAACACAGCTAACTGTAGATACTGATGTACTGTATCTACAGCTGCAGACCTTCTTACTGTGATATTATACATTAGATTAGATTAATGTTCTCTCTCAGAATCCGTCATCTAAATCAATGGTGTTATGCTTGGCGCTGCCAGCCAAACTCACTGCCTCTCCTTGGTGCTGGGTTACTGGCATTGCTGTGGCAAACATAACAGGACATGGTACTTTTAGCCTCTCCGTGCGACCACCGAAGATAGACGAGGGCTAGCTAAAGAAGTAGCTAAACGACTAAAGTTATGGAGATGGCATAAAGTGAAGTTATCAAATGCACAGTGAATAAGACAACACCAACTCCATCGGCACTGCTGGACACATGGACTAATAATAATAATAATAATAATAATAATTATAATAATAATAAGTCCCCCACTTGTCTAAAAATTCTATGTCACAATCTCGAGCAAAATTTCTCAACACAGAGTATCGACTTGACGTCATAGCAACGTGGCTGCCCACATGTCAAATGAATGAATATTACAAGTTTTAAAACTTTTTATTTGTAAAACACAAATGCAATTTGAGATTTTAGCTATAGGCTACATCTAAAATTGGATATGTAAAGATACAACTTGAAATGTGTTATTGTTATATGGCAGTTGTTAGCGGTTTTAATGACTACAGTCAACAGGGCTAAAATAACACAAGAATGACAATAGTTCACGATGCTAGTATGCAACAAGGCTCAATGGTTGGGCATCCATGTTTTCTGACCTCACACAAGCTTGAATGCATAGAAGCCGCAAGTGTCGTGTTTCCCAGTTTCGACGTCTCACCTCTGACGAATGTTGAACGCAGAATGAATCACAGGAAATCTGGAGAGCACGTCAAACGTCAAACACTGCCTGAAATGTCGACTACCTTAGTGCAACAACTTGCAGCCACAGCTGAGGATTTAGGCTACAGCGCCGTGTGTACGTCTGTGAGTTCCTACAAGGATGGAGGTGTGTGCTCTCAGATAAATTGTTTTAGCTCAGATTATAGTCTGGAAACCTTGTTCGCATTAGCGTTTTCACAGCCACCCTGCTGGCTGTCCAATCAGGGTGGGTTAGTGTGATGATGTTGAAGACAAGTGTAATTCAAAATGGTGGTAGAGCTAGATTAGGCGATCAAAGCAGTTGTAGCAACGCTGATTGGTTAAATGCTGTCCAATAGTTTATAAATGTATCCAGAGGTTTACGCCCAGTAGGAGGAAACAACTTTAGACACCTCCAAATGGAGCGTTGTCAGATCATATTCACACAGTGAATATTGGGCCTGAGTATGCATGGGTCCACAATATAATAAGCAAAGTTGAAGTTTGGAAAAATATGTAGACGGAAACCTCTTGACAAGCACATAAAATGTAATTAATGTGCTGTGGTATTTCCCAGGGGTGTGTGTTTTGGAGGGGGGGGGAGTGTAGGCAATAAGCAATGTGCTAAACAAGTTATGCTAACCTAGAATATCGTTTTTACAGTGTATATCGACCCAAGAATGTTACACATCACGCTATCAGTCTTTATAAGATTTCACACATAGTTCTCCCTCTGATCATTACAACCATTAGCAAATAAAGGCATTCAACCTTTCCTAAATGAATAAAAGATCCACCCACCCTCCTGAGCATATTCTCCTCTTCATCACTTTAAAAGTGTGAGGTCCGGTAAAACGTAAACAGCTGCAAAACACACAAGACTATAAAAGCCACACGTAGACATAAGAAG
>JAODTR010061303.1:7500-16849 GCA_025399935.1 Amblyopsis rosae
TGCAGTGTATAAATGTATGATTCCTGTACATGGCTATATTGTATAAGCTAATAGTCTTTCTCAGAATCACAGCATCTTGTACCGGACCACAACATGATATACAATATTAAATCCAGGTTTCATTTCTTTTTAAAGAGTAGCTCCGGTTCGTAGAACTGTTCTTCATTCCTGTCTGCTCTCCAGGTAGGTACCAGTAACCACGGCGTATAATGGCGTTTCCTGGAACATATACTGTACACAAAATGCTCTCCTACAGTTTCTATTTGTCCTCGTACGACTCTTGCTGGCGCTTTGTTCGCGGCTCATGACGCTGCTATTCCAGTGTGGTTTCAGTGGCCATGCATGTTGTGTCTATACCCTATAAATTAGCTTGAATCCTGAAAAAATTAAGATAATTAATTAATTAAAATTATCTTAATTTAAATTAAATTTCACCGCTCTACTTTGCTTTCCCTAGAATATCGTCATCCTCCCAGTCTTTATTTCGCTCTCTTGGGCTTCGTCTGTGTGACGCTTTTATCCAAATCAACTTACATTAGTACATTGGTAAATAGTTGGACAGGTCATACTTGTAAGCAACCAATATTATCTCAGAATAGTTACAGCATCTTTTCATGTGTCTGCTACCATGTCAATATCTCATTCAATCATCAAACATGGCCTGAACATGGCCTAAATACTAAAGTGCTAAATACAGTAGGCTACATTAGTATATAATAATAATGTCTACTATATTATATAAATATAATATCTAATATGTTTTTTAGAGAGAAGAATAGTATAGAAGAGAGACTAGAGAAAATTGTTTAATAAAAAGGGGGAAGAATCTTGAGTTAAGATTGTGCTATAAGGTGGAGAGGTCGCTAGTCGAGGTATCGAGGTAGATCGTGAAGACGTGTGACTTGTCTCTTTTGTTTAATATGGGTAATGTTTCAGCAGTCCTGACTGTTGCTGGAAGCTCTTTCCATTTAGCATGGATGACTCAACCTGCAACCTGTTAGCCGCATGCTAAATTATATTACTGTAACCCCTGCCTGGGGTGTACATAAATAAACTATGCCACACTTTAATTGTCTCCTAGAGCAAAGGGAGCACTGCTGAGTGCAGAAATAGACCAACAGCTTCATATCACTGCAGGGGAGGGCCCTCACATTGGTCCCTACGTACCAGCCTGCTCAAAGCACTCTTTACGGCAGGGTTAGTCATTCTCGAGCAGGTTATGGTCCACTGTATCAAAGGCTGAGGTAAGTCCAATAGCAATAAGGTAAAGGTAAAGGTGCTTTTATTGTCACATACACATACATGTAGCGAAATTTGTTCTCTGCATTTAACCCATCCCTCAGGGGAGCAGTGGGCAGCCGCTGTGCAGTGCCCGGGGACCGGCTCCAGATTGAGGCCAGTGTCGCTGGTCAATGGCACTTGACTGGAGGGTGAACCTAGCATGTTTTTAGATAACACAGATGAGGTATCTGCGTACAGTATATAGTAAGTATTAAGTCATTAACAACTTTTATAAATACAGAAGAGTGGAGGACTCTAAATCCTGATTGGAATAATTATAATAATTGGTTAATAGTCATGGTTGATAGTCATTGATAGTCATGTCTATATATCATGCCTTGCTAGAATGTTTTTTTAAATTTAAATGAAAGGGAGATTCGAGACCAGCCTGTAATTATTAAGAATTTCAGGATCAAGGCTAGGTTTTTTAAGTAAGGTTTTCTTCACGACTGTTTTAAAATGTACGATACCAAATAAGAGTGATATATTAATTAAGTTAGGTATAGAGGGCCCTAGAATTAGAAATAACTGTTTAAAGATTTTTCCGTGTAGTGAATCAAGTGAATCAAATTGGTGGTTTAGCTGTAGTTACTAATTCTGAGGGTGGGACACCATATTTAAGTGTGCAAGCATATCTACGCCATCAACCATTTCGTCTTCATTTATTTGATTAGGATGGTTTGATTGGATTTGAGCTGAAGCATTAATTTCATCTCGAATTAAGTCAATTCTATTAAAGCAATTCATGAAGTAATTCACTGTGAGGGCTAGATCATCAGGAGACGACCGATTCTGCAACAGTGTGAAACAGGAATAAGTGTGGAACCATCAGGGCCCTTTGCACTCAGAGAAGGCCTAAGATAGTCTAAAACAATTATATAATATTTACTGAATAATCTATTTTAATTCATAAATCAATTCATAATTTGACAATCAACATCTAAATCCAATGTTTCTGACGACATTTTCTCTTCAAACCTGTCTATTCCGTTTGTGTTTTTACTGACAGGAATAGTAATGATATTACCTTATAAGATATGACATAGCTGCCCTGTGATTTTGCTGATATGCAAACCTATAGCATAGTTTATCGGTAACCTTTCCTGCTTGGACTTTTGTTTTTCAACTGCGGCGCATAACATTTCAGCCTTCTGATTAGTCAAAATGTCTGTCAATCACATTCTGGCAAAGGTCCATTAGGCAGGTTTAGGCAGCTGCCAAGGACCGGGTTAAATTTTAGGTGACATTTTGACAATTAGATGCCCCGAATAAGCGTAAAGCTCTATATAAAACAATTTTGTTTAAGGCAAAGCAGGGGCAGTCATTCTCGAGAACGCTTGGTAACTTCGATCTTGAATCAAAACAGTATCCCTCTCTGCAGCATTGCCACACATGTTGAAACTTATTGCGAAGCCAATAAAGAGCTCACAACTTTGTAGTTGTGAGCAGTGTTTGCCATACTGCTTATGTTCCTATTTAAGGAGCCAGGGCTGTGTGGAAGTATCGGATAATCTTTTCAGCAAGCACAGAGAATGGTAAGATAGAGAAATGCGAGGAGATATTTTTGTGAATTTGACAAAAAGTCATCATCATCTTACAATTAGCTTGCAATAGCTGACTATAGGCTGGGTCATTGACAAAGGCTAAAGCTTATTTTACATAATATTCCCAGTCATTTTTATGTCTTGACTAGGGCTGCAGAACATCCAGGACCGGCGCTGGTCCTGCCTCAAGTTGAGAATAGTTTATCTCAGTACCCGCCCACTTTGTGTCGCCAACAATAAGTCGCTGAATTTCACTGATGTTTCACAGCCTCTTGTTGCTACATCGCTAGTCTCTTCCAATGTGTCTGGGGCTTTTAATAATGAAGTTGAGTCTTCGAGTATAAGCATTTTCCCATATGGGTTACATTTCATTGCATACATCCTAATTTTGCAATAGTCGCCTCATGATGAATCACACTATGTACGAGAATGTTGGCATGGTGAGGAGTGAATTATGCCTGGGGATTGGAATAACATGACACCTGAGCCATCAAAGATGGAAACCTGAGACGTCAAAGCTGTATTGCGGTGGAACGATGTCATACCTGCTTCCTAGGGCTGTTAGTCACGCTGATCAGATGATGGTATAATACACACCACTGCTGCAGACATACCTATATGACCTCACTGGATACTGACGTGATGTGTCCATTACAAGGCGGATCAAAAGAAGATCTGTATTTTAACTAGCCTATGCACCCGGCATAGACATTGAACGTGGACACTGAGCACCAGTCCGTGAAGGAAGTCCATGTGTTGACTGATTGTTGAAAAACATCCGATTTCATCCAATTTCATACATTTCTCTTGTCCTTGACGCGCCATACATATTTAATATGTGAGCATATGGTTCCCATCAGTGGAGGTCAGCTACTCTGTGGGCTATACATCTGCCCTTTTCCCCTCAGAGGATGAGAGGATGGTGAGAGAGTTACGAGGGACTCCCAAAAGCCATCAAAAGACAATGAGATAGCCAAGGACACCAGCGTACCTGCACAAGAGTGTCAATGCTGTCTTGTACATTATCTGTCTATTTCACTGCATAACATCGTAATGCTGCGATGTGGATTAACGTAGTGTGGTTTATGTCAGGGATTTTGTCCACTCAGCACTTAAAGTCCTGCACATTTGACCACCACAGAAGTGGGGTTCCTTTTATGTGAGCCCTTTACTAAGATTTCTTCCATTACTTTCCTTAATGTTATTAGGAAATTTGTCTGGGTGGAGTTAGAGGATGGAGTTAAGGGGTGTCATTGATTTTCTCTGTGAAGTGTGGGCTTGCAAATCTCATTGTGACTGTAACTGTGACCAAGGGCTATTTAAATAAACTTCACTTGACTTACGATTTGTGTGAATACACAAATTGTTTTACTTAAAGACCCAATATCATTCCAATTAACTTTCATTCCCATGCCATTGTGTACATACCTTTCTATCGTCAAGCTAAAAATATAGTTTCAGGTGAATTATACAGTAACAACACACCCTAACTTGATTGTCTATTTGACTTGGAGTGGGTGGATAAAGATGATCGGTTCCAATAGCAATGATATCAAGGTATTACAAGGTATACGGATTACGATCTTTCTCAAGGATGCTTACTGGTACCCAATTATTTATGCCAAATGACATGTTTGGACAGATGTCAATATTAGACCAGCCCTTCACAACATACCACAATACTCTAATACCTGAATGTAAAATATAAATACAATGTTACGCTATCGGGACCTTTTAATTAAGTAAATATATATTACTTTCTGCCAGTAGATATCACAATAGCGCACATCTAAGACCAAAATAGATGCTGTATGTGCCACACACACAGACACACACAAACATGCTGCCAGTCCAGCTATGAAACCAAAAAAAACATAGCGGCCCGGAGTGTGACGGTATTCTCTAATCAGGACACCATTATTCCACTATATATTTACATAGAAAATATATGGCTGCTGCCACAGTATATTCATGTTTCAAATATCTTATATAAGGCTATAATACATTGTATATCATCTTCAAAATGTGAAATAGCTCTGTGTATCCACGCATGCATGCAGATGCACCTAGGAATCCCGGGCAAGATTTATGCATACAAGCGGTTGGTATTTATTCCTCCTATCTTCTGCAGCCCAAGTTGCAGGGTGGCAGAGGCTGTGGCTGATCTTCCTAATGCACTGCCCGCTGCAGAGGTCATAAATTAGCCTTATGCATGAACGAGGGGGGGGAGGGGCTGCCTCTGCCAACCTCATCTGCAAAGTGAGTGAAGCGAAGCAGACGCAGAGCGGTGCTGCGTCAGGCTAGTCTGGCTCTGTCCGACTGTTGCTCTCTGCTGAGGTTATAGTCTGGAAACCCTGGCCGCCCTGGCGTTCACACAGCCAAACCTTGGCTGGCGGACCAATCAGTGACCAGTGGGCGTGGCTAATGCTGCGTTCACATGGAACACGGCAGACGGCAAACACTTCCTGGAACGGGTCTGCATAAAAATCCAACGGAATGGCAGTTACTATGGCGATGTCGCATTGTTTACAAATAATTTAATACAAATATATTCAACACAATTATTTAGTAGTGTTTTATGTAATTATTTTTGTATTGTATCTAGTATTCTAGTGTTGCTGCACCAAAAGTATTACCTTCTCGTTGTCTATGTTTTCTCCGTGTGTGAAAGAGCTACGAACATCCGTTAAAGTTAAGGTTCAAATATTTGAACTTTCAACACCATGTCATTTGCCGTTGCCGGCGTCTGTATTTTTTGCCGGCCACAACTGATTTTGCCGTCCTGCTCTCGTCCGCTAACATAATATCCGGTTTGCCGTGCGATGATGTTGAAGTGAAACCGCGTGTTTTTAAATGGTGGTACGGCTAGATGAAGCGACACAAACAGTTGCAGCAGCGCTGATTGGCTAAAGGTTGTCCAATAGATCCATTATGAGGCAATGACTGCGAACACTTCCATGGAGCATGTCCAGATGTAGACCCTATTCACACAGTGAATTTTGGATCTGGTTGCCCCAGGCTAATTGTCAGGCCATCTTTCTACAATTGTGTATTCGCATTGCTGGCTCTGCCTTTTCTACTAAATGGGCGCGTTTATCCAAAGCGCTTTACAGTATATTTTGCCTTGTCTTGAGGTCTACACTTACACTAGGACTGTTGTACATTTGACTGACAGCTTTCATTTCCTAAACTCAAAAATTAATTGGATTTTTTAAAACCAGTAATAAAATATATTAGATCTCCAATATTGTGCTGAGAGAAAGATAATGGCCTCCTCTTTTAATCCTAGGCGAGTTCCTTTGCTTGGAACTTGAAAACCTCAAAAGTGGAAGATGGAGAATGAGAGTTAACCTCGAGGAGACATCACTTTTATTTGGATAATAATTACATTTTCATTGCCCTTGAACCAAGGGAGGACACTCATTATAACCTTTTGTCTTTTGCGCTCTGCTTTACTTTATTTATTTATCATCTATTTTGTTGGAAATGCAACAGAACATGATGTAGTTTGCCTGACGATTTGTTTGTATTACACATTTGATTATTATTAGATTATTACACATAACTGTGATAATCTTTTTTATTTATTTACAATCTAGTTGGACTTGTTTCTAATATAAATGGCTTATCTAGTGACTTAAATGATGTAAATCTGCACTTAATTTAAGAAATATCAAATTAAGTTCACTTTATTATGTTCACTGTTCTGGTTTATGATGGATTATTTAGCAGGGTAGCCCACAGTCTTCCTGTTTTTAAATCACAACTTAAAATCCACTTAATTTCCTTGGCTTTTAAATCTGTCTGAGTTGTATGTTATTATTTTATGGTTGCATTTTTCAGATTGTTTATCAAGATAGTGTTTACACTGTTGTTGTTGTTTTTTTTTCATATCAATGTTCAGCACTTTGGTCAACCTGGTTGTTTTAAACGTGCTTTGTAAATAAAGTTGGATTGGATTGGATGAATCGGAAACAACACATTACAGTGGTACCTCTCTGGGAACACTACCATAGGCAAAACACTGTGGGCTTGTCAGAATGTCGGCCATTTTAATTAGACCAATATGGCATCGTCTGCCTTTAATTAACGAGATCTCCCTTTCAAGAGCTTGTTTCAGCAGACTTTTCCACCGGGCATTCGAAGGCACCCGCTCACCCTGCGCCACAGACACACTTAAGATAATGAATAGCCAGAGGAGACCGGGGTTCTTTACGGCAGTCTTATAAAAGGCCACTCTGTCTGAATTCAAGAGGCAAAACTCAAGTGTCTGTTTGCCCCATCATATATGTGACCGCAATCTCTCTGGAGTCTCTTGTTTAGGTGGATGAAAAACTGTTATGTTGCCTCCAATGCTATGTTATGTTGCTATGTTCCTGTAATAGCTTCTCATTTCCCCAATGTGCTTTGCAAGAAGTGTATTGGTTTAATAAATAAATATGCAGCTAATAGGTAAATTACATTCAATTGATGGATGATTATGCTAGTTCAAGAAATGGTTAACTTCCAAATGCCATGAGCTCCTTTTAGTTTTTTTTTTTATGGCCAAAATTGTGGATCAGGATCTCTAAATCTCTAAAAATTCTGTATTGATTTGCTGTAATATTTTTATATGCTGTAACTAGTTTTATTGTCTTAATATAATGTGCCATTCATGGTTGTATAGTTAGGTTGAGCATGCGGGGGATGTTGGCTCAAAAGGTTTGAGACCCACTGCCTTATGCAACTGAAGATGTATTTTAAGAGAGCTAAAGCTTTAACAGCATTTCTTATTGTTAAAACCTTGACAACAATGCCATAACCAATCTTCAACTGTTTAAAATGATTCCAGCCCTATTTGTTCTTTTTATGTACAGTACTTTACAATAATACTCAAATGGGACTGCGTGAGAATTGTGGGAGGATTTAAGGTGTTTCTTTTGTCGTTGTTTGTTATCAAAGCTTGGGGGGTTATGGTTCTAGTCTTGCATGTTTTATCCGTGTTTATTATGGTAAAGAGAGCCAAGGCTTAGTCGTGAATGAATTCGGCCAAAGGGGCAACGTGCTGTATTCTTCTGAGGTCACCAACTGAATAAGATGTTTACATAATGGCTTCCCCAGACAATTATGGTTCGCAGAAAGGTTGGTTGAGGTTCAGCAATTAACAGCAGTGCAGCTGTGCTGAGATCTGGCTTCAAACCTATGGGGTGATAGAGCTTGCTCTACCACAGTCCAAAAATGTATGAAAACAAAAATTAGTAGTATTTGCTGTGCCCGTCAAACAATTGTTCAGACCAGGCAAGAAATCGAATCTTGTATTGTTTAATTTAAAATGTGGCTGCATTGATGCTGAATGTCCTGCCAGCTTTGATAAGTAAAGACATGCATTTGATCTTCAGTCTTATGGAAGTGTCACCCTAAAGTAAACTAAAAAAAAAATGGTGTCGTGGGGGGGCTATTAAGCTATTACAGGCACCTATATATTTTATATTAAGAAATGTTTTTCCTTCTACACATTAACACCTCCAAAATTCCTGTTCATGTCCTGACTGTCAGTAACGTTGGTTCATCTCTTGACCTACTTGAGTCCAGTATACAGGTCAGTCAAGGTACCGCCCATAGCAGGACACACACACACGCACACACATACACACACATACACATACCTACACATACGCACACGCACACGCATACCCACACACACACACACACATACACATACCTACACACACGCACACACGCACACACACACACACAACTACACACACACACAGAGACGCACGCATACCTACACACACACGCACGCAGGCACACACACGCACGCACACCAATTTGTGTTCAAAAACACTGCATGTATACACAAACATACTTGAGCAGCATGTACAGTACGTCACAAGAGAAACACACACTCACACACACATTATAATTTCTCTCTCTATCGCTCTCTCTCTCACTCACACACACTCACACGCACACACATACACACACGGGCAGTGTGAGGCCAGATGGAATCACAGCGTGGGCTGTTGCCCTTTCACACCACAGAGATGCTCTTCATTTATTCCCTCCTCCTCCTCCTTTTGCTCAGAGCCTCATCTCCGCTCTATAAAGTTCTCCCCTTCCCCCCCTCACGCCTTGAGCCCGTCTAGAACCACGTTGCAGGCTGTTTTCACCTCCAAGTTCAGGCAATCAGTAGCCTGACATGCCAGAGGAATTGTTGTCACAAGTCCATCTGGGGATTCGTACATTGAAACTGTTTGTGAATGGCTGTACTTTCAAAAAAATACTTGGCAGTTGATTGGATGAACCATCTGGTCTTTTGCTGTCGGCACCTAAACCACGCCCGTATAGCTATAAACACGACGCTGATTGGAATACCACGCCCGTGTAGCTATAAACATGACGCTGATTGGAAAACCACACCCATATAGCTATAAACACGAAGCTGATTGGAAAACCACGCCTGTATAGCTATAAACACGACGCTGATAGGAAAACCACGCCCGTATAGCTATAAACACGACGCTGATTGGAAAACCACGCCC
>JAODTR010061325.1:0-16029 GCA_025399935.1 Amblyopsis rosae
CTCACCACGGACTGAGATCACGTTGTCTATAAATGCCCCAGAATCACACTATTTCAGAAGCTCTGCGCAACGAACTTTTCAAAATAAAAACATTAAAATGGCGATAATACCGCAGACCGCGGTATTGGGGCACCCTTAATCACCGCAAGGACATTTTCTTCACTGCGACAGCCCTAGTCAGGTGTCTTGTCTGAAAGAACATGTCCTGAACAGGGCAGGGCTAATTTTTTAATCATGTCATTCAGCTGTTAGATCATTGCAAAAACAAGCACATCAGATTTGGTGTGACAATACTGGACTCAAAAGTCTGACCTATGCTGTAGTCGTACTATTACTACTAGTAGTAATAGTAGTAGTAGTAGAAGAACGCAGCACCAAACTTGAAAGAGATCGTCAAGCTTAAGCGCATAAAACATTGGTGGGAACGGGAATGACATGGGCCCTTTACAGCACCTCCAATCACAAGGGGGGAAGCTTGCCCCGTCAGCGTTACCTGCTGCAGAGTGTGGTTGTGCCGGCGTGCCTGGCTCTGGCGGCTGATGAAGGACCAGGTGGACAGCTTGTAGTGGTTGAGCAGGCAGAT
This sequence comes from Amblyopsis rosae, assembly GCA_025399935.1. Classification (NCBI taxonomy): domain Eukaryota; kingdom Metazoa; phylum Chordata; class Actinopteri; order Percopsiformes; family Amblyopsidae; genus Amblyopsis; species Amblyopsis rosae. The sequence continues at coordinate 584 of JAODTR010061325.1, forward strand.
GATCACGACCACCATCACCGTCATCACCACGATGATGATGACAATCTGAACAAACTCCAGTTCAGCTGCGGGGCGGGAGGGAGAAGAGAAGGGGATTATCGTTAAAGATTCACGACAGCATGTACTCTGGAAGTTGCCACAACACAAGGTGCGCTTGTGTGTCTGCGCACACGCCTGTGTAGACTCAGTGAGGTCTGACAAGGGAAAATGTTTTCATTCCCATTAAAAAATGAAACATAATCGAAAGTTCATTTTTGTTAAATGTATGCTGATGGTGCGTCTTGACAAAACTTCACCAGCAGAGGGAGGCAGAGCTCAAATTCACAGTTAGCTAGTCAGCAGTGTATGTGCAAAAGTGTCTGTGTCTGTCTGTGCGTGCGTGCATGCGTGAGTTAAGGCCCTTGGCTTCACAGAGCAGGCCATTAAATCATAGAAATCTAAGTGGGTGAATGTGCGGTGTCTGTCCCAGGCTAGCGTACAGTAGCGTCTTTGTTACAACGATGAATAAGTGGTGTTTCTGCTCTACAGAAAACAGACTACTGAGGCCTAGAGTGGCAGGGGTGAAGCAGGGGGTCAAGGGCAACTTTGGGACACACATGAATGACGCTCCGGACTCCAGCCCGCCTCTCCATCTTTTGTTTATTGTTCCGTCTTTCCATGTCTCTCCTCCTTCTTACTCCTCTGCTTTAATGCCTCAGCCCCTTTGTGACCCGGCATTGCTCGTCTAGCTACCCATTCTGCTATTTTGCCCTCCTCCTCCTCCTCTTCGTGGCTTGTCTTAACTGTACTTTCTCCTCTATTGTCCTCTCTCTCTCTCCCACTCTCTCCCTCTGAGGTTGATGCAAGTGTGTTCTGTGTTAATGTCTTGACTTGTCTGGTCTTGGCTGCTGGGCCTGACCTGACTCACTTTACTCACTGCAGGACAGGCGCGCGCGCACACACACACACACACAGTGTGTGTGCCTGTGTGTGTCTCAATAAGGACAATGGCTACCAGGTTAATTTCTGTGGCAGCCCTTTAACACAGTGAGACAATTCTGCACGAGGCTCAACAGCAGAGCAATCGCTGAGTATATAACCCATAATGGTTACAAACATTATGTGACATGACTGAATAGGAACAGAAAACAAAAGAGTAGCAACAGATAAAGCAGAAATAAGTCTGTTGTTGTTAATTAGTGGACTCTACATGATGGGCCTACTTGCAGGGCAAGGCACTAGCTCTGCCAGGGTATAAAGGTTCTATTCTCACTGGGGCCAGCACATGCTAGCAACATGTTTGCATGTATGACATCATAAAGTGCCTTGGATAAAAGCGGTTCACCACACATGGTTAATGTTTTGCCCAATTCCACACAAAGAAAAGTCTCTGAATAAACAGTATAAAAGTATAAGCCAGAAGAATCCAGTTTGGTCCAGTTTGAACCCAAGCTAACTCAATGTATCCTCAGTCAGCCCAGCCTTAGTAATCCTTCAATGCTCATTCATCTGCATTTGTGTGTGTGTGTGTGTGTGTGCCAGAGCTGAAACGTAAACCCACCCAAACCTGCCTCTTCACCACAACCGCCACAGGGGAGGGGTGGGGCAACACCGTCAGGAAGAGAGCCAAACCAGCCATCATAATCAACCACATAGAAGCAGAAAGAAAAACCCAGATTGTTCAAAATGAAACCCAAGCTAACCAAACCTGCCGGCGTTAACTAACAGATGGGGGAGTATGGTGGAATGCAAGAAAACCAAGGCCGTACAACAGTCTCATACGGGCTGGCCTGAAAACCATTTGAGATTCAATAATAATTACGAATAGATTAAGCTTCGGTATGGGGGGGAAGACATGAAACAAAAATCACGTAAACGCAAACAGACAGGACTGTTTACGGGCTTGTGCACACATTCTTCATATGTCAGACCAACAAACTTCAAACCTGAGGCCACCATTCACCTGAAGAGTCATGTATCCACTGATAACATTAGTACATAGTCCACCTTGACAGGTATGACTACACAGGATTTTACCTTCTCATTATAGAAGACCATCATGTACATGAAAAGCTGGTTTAGGAAATGATAGGCCGCCATTCAAACTGGGTCACGCAGCCCAGCGCAGGTTAGGCTAACTACAGGACAGGAGTGCTAATGTTCCGTTTTAAATAAACCATGGTTACAAGACACGGGAGCAAATTTCCCGTTTAGTATGAGTTGCAGCGCCGAGCAGCTTGTGCAGGTTTGCCGACCGCAGAAGCCACAGGGAGGGGTCACAACGAGGCGGGTTACGTTCAGGGAAACAACATTCTGAGAAAGCGACTCAACTAGGCCCTTGTGCTGAGCCATGCGCCAGATACATGATGAGGTTACACAAGGCTACATTCTTTATAAAGGCCTAAAAACCTTCTCCAAGCTCCTGGTTTGCCCAGAAGCTCGTCCAACCCCTGGAGGCGTACACCTCCAGAGGTTGTGCCACGGGGGCCGGGCTGCACATCTGAATGTTGCGTGGAGGCAGGAAGAACACAAGCTAGGTTGAGAGAGCAGGGAGGACCAGAGGAATAGAGCACGGATAATAAAAAACATGTAGGCTTGGCAAAGAGAGAGGGGTGAAGGGAGGGGAAGGTGGAAGAAAGTGTGTGCACAGACACAGGCAAGGCAGGAGGAGAGTAGAGCCCGCCCTGCCCTGCAACAATGGTATACCACCCCAGTTGTGAGAGCCCTCAGAACAGTGCAGGAGAAGGAGACCACACCAGAGATGGAACACGGGCACAGTGTGTGCTAGCAGTCTGCACAAGCAGTGCTGCTATAAATGTTGTTCCAGCATTAATCCACTTCACAGCAACATCAGGCTAGTGGCTACAGAACATAGGCAAAGTGTGGAGAAGTTAGCATACAACCCCAGTACAGTCTCCTAAATGAGGTTTGGACATGCTTGAACTTAACACTGAACCTGACATGTTTGGACTTAACTTGAAAATAACCATTTACACTGAAATATTGTTGCTGTTAAGGCTGAAAGTAACTAGTACTATACAGTTATACATCGTGACTGACGATGACATCGGGGGGGAAGGGTACATATTTTTCCTTAGCCTAATTTATTCAACTTTACTAACCCTAACACAAAAAAAGGAGCTCTAATTATAAATGATTATCTATGAACTTGAAGTAGTAGATAATAAATGACTATAAGCAGGTGAGACAGTAGGCTACTTGTATTTTATGCCCATTTACCCCTACTCACTGTGTTTCCTTACTTTACCTCCTAACCCCTATGCGTAGGCCTGGTCTGGTCTAGCCATATTGATCTGTAATAACAGTGTCCGCGTCACTTCGTCTATCAGTAGCTACTTTGAGTGTATAGCCTGCCTAATGAAATAGACCTCTTCTGAAGTGGTGTGCATGATTTATCTGCTCATATAATTTGCCCAAAAGATGGACAGACGGCAATTGTCGTCAGCTAGCGAACAACCATATCACTGTAGGCACCATCGTCTACAGCAAAGGGAGTGAGCACGAGCTGTAAACTGTAAAGTTGTTTCCTGTTGTGTTTAGCATCACGTTAGCATAATGCATTGATTGCATTGCCAGATATATACATCGAGATGGTGTGATACAGCCAAAGCATGAGTGTATTTTGCATGTGTGTGTGCGTGCGTGCGAGGGGAAGGAGAGAAGTAAGGTGATCCTCATCACAGCAATTCGGCGAGCCTCGGAAACAGCGTATTACGCAGTGTTTCACTAGATATTTATAACTTTGTCTGAACGCTGCTTTGACACTTTTTCACCACTTCCTTAAAAATGTATTTGTTAAATCACGATGCCTGCAAAACCTCGTGATGCCCGTTAGCCATCAACGATGGAATCGTATATCAGCCCAACCCTAATAAATAATTGTATTTATATATATTTATTTGGGGTTTAAGGGGTGTTACTGTTCTGAAACTGAGGCCTGGATGATATGTCAAAAATTTATATCACAATATATTTCTATATTTTGGTTGATATGATATAATTCCGGTATCGATATGAACAACATAAGCCTCAGCAAAACCGCTTAACACGCCCACAACAGAGTACTTACAAATGTCTGTGAAGAATGCTTTTGCCAAGTCTATAAAATCTCCTCCTATAAAACTATAATAATTTAGAAATAAAAAAGGTACAAATAAATGTTCACCTTTTAGCCTTCATACAAACAAGAAATGTTAAATCTTAGTCAAAATAAATAAAAAGTCAACAGTGTCTCTGTTAGTACATTATTTACCTAGAACTAATGAAAGCTATATTTATGTCCACCAGTAGGGGTCAGTAGTGGTTGTGGCTGGCACTGGAAAGAACTCATGAATTAGACGCAGCCAGCTAGTACAGTAAGCTAGCAGTTTCACAGAAGACGAGACTGACTGTTAGCAGAGGAAGCTGTCATAATATGTAATATTAAGCCTTTCTGTGACATTTGATGTGAGAGTTAATAAAATTATCTGGCATGTGAAAACAGCCCACTACTGTTTGGCACTGGCTGTCTAGTGCAAGTCATCAATGCACGTAGTTCGCCTTGAATACAACTGACTTCTGCGCCTGTCATTAAGCTTGTTGAAATACATTTTTATATCATATCATCGTTATTTAAAAATGTATATCGTGGTATATATTGATATTGAATTATGGTCCAGCCCTACGTATAGGCTATTTAAAATTTAGGCTATTCTACTGTAAATTAAATGAAACACAGACTAATCAAGACAGCCAAATACGTCAGATAATGCTTGACCAAAATAAACCTAGAACATAGAGTTGTTTTCAGCTCAGCAGAGTTAGGAGCCTAACTTGGATCAGACATATTATAGTGTTTGTCTTACCTATCTGGCCTTATCATATATCGGCAGAGTACAGGCTAGACATGACAGAATACTGTTGCTACACACAGGTTAGAGACAACAGCACTGGCCTAAGCTGACATTCAATTTACTGAGATAAACCCAACAGCACAGCACAACACAGAGCACATGTACGCGCGCACACAAACACACCCCAGTGACCCACAGCTGGCTATTTTACTCGTGTGTGTGCGAGTCTGTGCCTGGTTCTGCATGGACATCAAAGTCAATGTTTGTGTGCATGCGTGTGTGCGTGCGTGCACATGGGACAGAGGCCAGTAAGAGGACGTGCGGTTCAGCTGACCTGACATAGAAAACAAGCTGTCAGGGAGACACAGCTGACAGATATCACCAACAGTTGACAAAGCAGACCTGGGAGAAACACACTGTGGACATCATGGATAGGTAGGCAGGTAGGTTGATAATAGAGTAGAAATGGTTGTGGTGCTGGAGATCTAATTTGAGATACATTGTGAAAACAATCAAAATTAAAAGTAATGTAGTCATTCAAGTCCATTCACTTAAACAGGGTACGACAAACCCTGTGTCTGTGTCTGAGATACCCAGAGAGATACATTCTTGTGTGACATCTATGGGAAATAAAAGCATAAACAGAGCTAATAATTACAGATTACAAAGATAGGGGTTTATGGGGTGAGAAATTAGATAAATAAGACAGTTTTGGTTGAGTCATTGGCAAAATGGTCAAAAACAAAATCTGTTTTATTGGCTGCAGTTTCCAGTTTAAATGGTCACAGCTGTAACACCTGCATATTGGTAGCTATAGCCCAACATCAAACCCACTCCAATTGGCCACAACAAACAACTTATTTTAGGGTAAATTAACTCAAGTGACTAATGAGTTAGCCCACATTAACCCTCTAGTGGTCTACAATGTAAACCAGACTGATGGCTATCTGGGGAACAGCTGTCTCCCACAGACTCAACTCAACTCCAGTTTGTCAGATCATTAATGTCCCATTAACTTCCATTTAAACTCAAATGACCTTAGCACTTAAGACGTTACCATGAAAACCAGGCCAGCAGAAAACCTGTCTTTTATTCTGCCCACTGTCCCTCTCAGGAGTTCCAGTTATATAAAGCGCCTGGCACATAGGATATAGCCCCCCTCCCCCCATTTAGTCAGACTGGCGGATGACTCTTCAGTTATTAGGAAACCTAGCTTGTAGCCCAGCAGAATAACAGCCCCTAAGCTACAGCAGCACTTTATGAAATCTCTGCTACAGAGGAACCCGCCAGTAAAACAACAGCACAGCACAGCTCTGGGATACGACCGGGACTACAGAAAGGAGTGACAGCACAAGAAAAATAGGAATGTTCGTTAGAAATGACTCGGAGCTATGTGTCCCTAATAACTAACATCTTGACAATAGCTGAGAGCTCCAAGCTGGGGGATTTTACTAGAGCAAAACAGCCCCTTCTGCCTGAGTACTGTCAGTGTGGCTCTCCCATTCTCTTTTGCCTTCCTCATTCTCTGCAGCCATTTCCCGTTGCTGCTTCCTTCTAGAAACTCTAAAAAAAAGAAGAATGCATCAATGTAGGGCTGCTCGATAAAGAAAAAACATAGAATAATGATTAATTTGGATAATATTGAAATCACGATGATTTACAACAATTACTCATTGACGTTGGAAAGATGTTAATTTACTGCACTTAAACATTGTTTGAATTGTTAGGAGGCAAAATTGAAATCACGATTAATTGCACAGCCCTACATCAACGCGACATTTAGGTTACACCTCATTAACATCAATGGTAATCTAGCCTTCCATTAACACAACACTGTCTCCATGGCCAGCCATACAGCACAGAGGCTTAGCGCTGTGATCACTCCATCACTGACCTGCACATCCTGCATGCTGCACACAATGTTCACACACAGACCTCTACTGTCGGCAGGCCTACGCTTCCCTATCTGCTCTGATGCATGGAAGAGGCCCGTCTCTGCTCTGATACTCTCTACTGTGGTCCAGAAAGCTCAGCCCAGCTAAAGGCCTGCACACTTCACATCCTGGTGCCCTGAACACACACACTCCGATGGTTACACACGTCTCTCCCCCCCCCCCCCCCCCCCCCTCACTCTCTACTGCGGTTGCTATGGTAACCCTTGGGCACAGTGCCGTGATCAACAAGGCCTGGAGCTGCGGGGGCGCCATGGCAGCAACCTGGCTGGCACACACACACAGTGGCACAACGCATCAGTCAAGCAGGGACGGGGAGATAGTGCTGTACAACCCGCCCTTCCCTTCTCACTAACACACAGACACACACAGACACACACAGACTGGCACAGCTAATAGGAAAGACACACGAGAGGTAGAGTAAAGAGAGATGGCTAAAGTACACACACACACACACACACACACACACACACACACACACACACACACACACACCACTGTTTCCTTGGGGAGCTGTGCACTGATGTCTAGACGGCTGATAAGGGGGTCTGGCATCAAGTCTCCCAGTGACTGAATGACTGTCTGTGCACGCACGCACGCTCACACACACACACAGTTACAGCAATTCCCTGTCTGTTCGTCCATCAGCAGTCAGTGGATGGGTCACTATCACTTACATTCAATGCGTTATTGGCATGACTGTTGTTCTGTACACAATAGGGCCACAGAGGAAGAGATAACATTCAGCTCAGAGACGTAACGTAACCGCCGGTGAACAGAGTAAATGGGACGGTTATCGGAACAGGGCGACACCAGCGTTGATATGGGCGTCATGGAAGACACAGGTGGGAGACTGGGAAGAATGCATGGAGGAGAAGAGAGGAGGAAGGAAGCTGGGGTTGAGAGAGAAAGAAAGAGAAACCCAAGGGGGGAGGGAGAGAGAGAGAGGTGCCAGACATGCTAAGGGGACTCTAGCAAGGGCTGAGTGGGAACAAACAATTACAGCTCAATCTCCCTTTCCTCGTATCCCCCCCCCCGCCAGACGCTCCCCCGGGAGTCAGACAGTGATGTCAAAGAGGGTCTAGTGGTGCCGTGGCTCCTTGTGTTGACGGTGGAACTACAGGCACTTCTACTTAGCCGCTGACGTAAGTGCTTCTGATAAGGCTCCATGCTGAGCGGGCAACGCAGGCCACTTGGTGTCCTTTCATGCCGGGGGAACCGACGCGCGGCTCAACAAAAAGGGGGCGTCGTTTCACATTAGCGGCGCGAGCGCGAAGGCGGACGACCGTGCTGGGAAATGCAGGAGTGTACGACATATTCTGACTTGGTCATAATGATACAACGGCAGTTATGGAGAGTGGTGTCGGAACATAGCCTCCCCCCTCCCCCGCTGCCATAAAGCCAGACGGGCTGCACTCTAGCTGAATGATTGAACCGGCCTGCAGGGTCACGCTGGGGTCACAGCTAGAGTGGCTCTGAAGGCCACGGCACACTTCAGAGGAGCAGGCTGCCAGTCGGTGGGTACAACTGCAGGTGTCTATCAGCAGTGTGGCCTACCTGCACTGATACAAGGCTTCAAAACACCGTGGAAACCTAGTCTACAAATGGCTGAGCCTTTTACAATGGTGTTTTTTAATTTAACAGTGTCCTTGGTTTTGGGCACAGTTTTATCTGCATTGTGTTCAACAGAGAATGTAAATAGCAAAGTTAATAAAGGGTGTCTATGAGACAGTGTGTGTGTGTGTGTGTGTGTGTGTGTGTGTGTGTGGGGTTGCTAGTAATATATGCAGAGTTCATGCTTTGCGCCTCTAACATGTGATAGATAGCTCTGACAGGGTTGGGTGTAAAATGATCAATACTATTCTAACAGGGCTGACGACAAGCATTCGTCTCTGTATCTTCGCCCTTTATGCAAAGCACTCAAATACCCTGCTGTGAATGAGAATGGACAGGGAGGAGACTGTATGCAGTGTTACATTCTGGTTGTGGATGTGCGTCTTAGCGCATTACGCGCACCGCGCCAAGTGGCGCAGTGGTAGAGCGGGGCGATAGGTTATCAAGAACTCGCTGGTTCAAACCCCGCTAACTCCTCACCTCACAAGTGTCGAGGTGTCCTTGAGCAAGACACATAACCCTAACTGCTCCCGGTGGTCAGGTGTCTCCTTGCATGGCTGACATGTGCATGGGTGAATGTGAGGCAAATAATGTAAATCATTTGGATAAAAGCGCTATACAAATGCAGCCCATTTACCATTTAGCTATGATACGGTATGTACACTCAAGACACAGACAGGGAATCTTCTAGTCACATCAACACTGAACGGCCCTACAGACACAGACAAGCTAACTGACAGAAACACACACTGTTAAATATGCTAGCGCTAGTCTCACGATACCCAAAGAATTCAAGCCTGCACACACACGCGTGCGCGCTCAACCAAGCCGACCCAGCAGACCAGCGAGCTAGCTAGATGAGCATGGATCTCTGTCATCCTGGCAGGGGGGGGATTGTGTGGGGAAAAGGTTGTTTCAGCGTTCATTACGGCACAGGTCAATCGCACAGGTTGTCTGCTGCTAAAACAGGCCTGACATCACAGAGAGGAAGCACAGGGGACTGGTTGGACGGCGCGAGCAGAGGAGATCAGAGGAGACTCCATTATGTGCCTGCTCCCGAAGGGCTAGCTGCTCATGCTGGAGAGGGAGAGGGGGAGAAAGAGAGAGAGAGAGACTAAAAGGGGCACACATGGTGATTATACATAGAAGACAAGATAGACAGCACAGAGTGAGTGGGGAATGGGGGGGGGGGGGGGCAGACAGATGTTTAAAATGCACAAACAACAAAGCGTGGCGGCATCATGTGTCTCATCTCCAAGATGCCAGAGCAGAACACGGAGGAAAGAAAAGAGATTTAAAAGTACAGAAGAGGACAACTGGGGGTCTGTCTGCCTGCCTGCCTTCTTTTGTCTGTCTGTGTGTGTCTGCATCTGTCTGTCTGCGTCTGTCTGCCTGCCTGCTTTTGTCTGTCTGCCTGCTTTTGTCTGTCTGCATCTGTCTGTCTGTCTGTCTGTCTGTCTGTCTGTCTGTCTGTCTGCCTGCCTGCCTGCCTGCCTGCCTGCCTGCCTGCCTTCATTTGTCTGTGTGTGTGTGTGTGTGTCTGTCTCCTGGCACACATGTTCATTTAACAGTGGAACAGCCCTCCCTCCCTCTCTCTCTCACACACACACACACACACACACACACAGTGTGTGTACCTAACAAAGTGGTTTCTCCAGCATCAGTGGGGGTCTCAGACGCCTAACAGTTGAAGGCAGTGGGCTAAATATTTGCCGTAAACCCCCCCCCCCCCCCCCACCCCTCTTGTGATCAACAATATCTGAAAAGGCAAATAACTAAAAGGAGATACTGCGATTTCACCCCCCCCCCCCCAAAATCCAAACACACACAAAGTGAAAAGAATATACAGTGCGATTATATTGGAAATTTAGCGTAGGCGTGAAGGAGTAAATGAGATCACCAGCCCTGACTTCTCTAAAATGCGGGCTGCTCTCCATCTCTGTGTTGATCATTACTGATCCCCATCTCCAACCAGGAGAGGTTGGGAGGACACCTCGATACAGGAAGAAGGAGAACAGAGACACTGAATGGAATGGAAGGGAGCCCGGTGTAAAAACACAAACTACACAACACACACAAAGTCTAAACAGATTTAAATTAAAAACACACACACACACACACACACACACACACACACACACACACACGCACAGTGCCCACGTTCATGTAATTAGGACTGTCTGCGTTAGCTCACTCTAATCCGCCTGTGTATATTAGGGTTGGTTTCCATTTTGAAGAAGAAAAAAAAAGGCGGCTTCCTAAAAAGCAGCACATGCTGGCATGGCGCTTTGGTCTGCTATGACTCACTGTCAGACTCCCTCTCTCCCTCTCTCCCTCTCTCTCCCAACCCCTCACTGTATCACTTCCCCTCTCCTTCTCCCTGCCTGCCTGCCTGCCTGCCTATCTTTTTATGTATCCCTCCTCTGCTCTCCTCTCCTACTCAGCGTTGACAGGGCTAGTCAGGGGTGCAGACGTGGATATACCACATTGTGCCGAGCCGACGGAGCACAACAGACGTGCCTACGTTGCTCAATAGGCTCACCAGACGACTAGAGCGCCCCTACCCTACCCTGACACACACAGCCTCTCTTCCCCCTTCTGCAGGTTGAGATGCTTAACAACCATGAAGCAATGCGTAGCGGGATGGATTACCAAGGGGGGGGGGGGAAGAGAGAGAGAGAGAGAGAGAGATACACAGATAAAATGTAAAAACTGCGAGAGGCTGACAGTTTGAGAGAGAACGGGCGGGGCAAAGTAAGAAAGAGTAATGTATATGAGCGGAATGAGAGAGAGAGAAAAAAAAAAGCACTATACAGGGGGAATAAAACGATTTCCTTCCTGAACACTACCGCGGGCTGAACTTGTTTGCGATGCTGAGCAACAGCTGCTGACAAGTGAGGAAACTCAAAATAAATATGGTCAGGCAGGCAGAGGGACAGAGCCATTTTGTAAATGTGGATGTTTGAAGAATGGCTTGGATTGCAGACAACTAACGTATAAATAGACATGGGGGCGGGACAGGCGACGTGGTTGGTTCAGACGGCGGGAGCTAGTCAGAGTGAAGGAGAGTCTCTGGGTTGGGGTAAGAGACTTGGTGAAAGAAAGGTGCCATGATTAACTTCAACTTTAACTGAAATACAAAAAGGTATAAAAACGGTTTGGTTTTTATAATGTTGATGTCACAGCGCAGGTTTTGACATCAACTTTAGCTATCTTAACAGCACTAGCATGTAGTGTATTCACATATTGTATGCATATACATGTATAGGCAATCAGTAAAAATGCATGGTAAGTCCTTGTTATGCTATGTACCAATGAATCCCTGTATTTGATGCCCACTGTTGGGTGTAAATCTAGCCTATCCATAGGCTAAAGTGAAATGTGTACCCCCTAATTATCTCCTAACAATGACAACACATGAGCTGGGCTAGCGCATTTGAGAGCTGAGTCAAACATTCAATTTTTTCCTCTATATTTCTGGTTCTATAACAGTCCATAACCTCTATCAGAAACAGAAGTGATTCAGTTGAGTCGAGACAGACAAAAACAGTGCACTAGTCTGTGTTTCTTCTTATTCTTCTATAAAAAAATTTAAAAAAAGTATTTAAGGAGGACAGATTAATATGTTACGTTCCTTCTCTCTCTTCTCCCCACCACACAACACTCTCCAAGTGGTATGGAGAGTGTTGGTCTTACCAGGGCAGGAAGAGAAAGGCTCTCAAGTGGCCTCAAAGAAGCCGAATCTGACGCAAAAAAACATTTTTTGGTAATGTAAACGTACCGGTAACAGCCTTGTTTCTCTTTTCAGTTAGGCCACAGTTGACTCAGGTTTATAGATTGAGGTATACATATAGACAGCTCTGTAGACAGCTGTGTAAAAATTTTGAAATATTTGTAATAAAGCAGGTTTTACAAGTGAATGGCAATTTCCCCTGCCACACATGGAGTATGTTGAAACGGAAGCTAAATCTGCTGCTCTCCATTTTGATAAGTAGTGGGTAACGTTTTTAAAGTCTGCCTGCCGGTAAATGTATGGGAACGCACAACCATACCAATTTTGGATTAATTATAAAATAACTGTTGCCAATTCTTCAGTATATCATATGAACAAAGTGGACAAAATTGTAATCAGTTGAATACAGAAATTATATTTTTATTGACTTTAATATATCAATTCCACTTGATTAGACAAACACTATTACTAAGTACAAAATATGAATTGATTACATTTTCCTGCAAACCCCAATATCAATTTCAGGATATGCACATTCAATTTAAAATCAGGAAAAACTAAATATTGCATTGCCATTACACAACCCTATTGAACAGGTATAGAATAATCTTGAAATAATGGTAGAAAGGCATGTCTGTGTGTGTTTTGATAAAACACACACACACACACACACACACACACACACACACACACACACACACACACACACACGCGCACACACACACGCGCACACCCACAGCTCCTAGACACTGTCTGGCAGACTTTCTGCGACAAGGGTCACACATTAAAAAGGCAAGGTTAGTCACCTGAGAACGCTTGCTAACTTCGAGCTCAATAAAAACAATATCACTCTGCGGCGCTGCTCCACACATCGAAACTCACTGTGAAGCGAATCGTAGTGCTACGACTTTGATTTGAGCGGTGTTCGTCACTTTGTTTATTTAGCTATTTACGGAGCCGGAGCTGTATCGGATTATTTTTATTAACACGTACAGAAAACAGTAACATAGAAAATGCAAGGAGATATTTGATGAATACAATTACAATTAGCTTGCAATAGCTGGTGCAGGGACGTTATTTATTTCTCAAATGTGAACCTTGATCGGTCCTGCATCCATCCACATGTTCAAACATACGCAATTTTAGAGGAGGCAGACATACAATTACATATATTACTTGTCAAGAGGTTATATCAGCTTTCATTGTGGTTCATGAATAGCCTGCATAATTCTAGCTGGAATATCTGAAACATGCTGCAGTGGCAAAAAATGTAGAGAACGAAAGTGGGTTGTTGGTGAAGCATGAAATCGTGTTTCTATCAAATGTTGTGAATAGTGCAAGACCTAGATGACGCATTAAACAAGCTTAAAAAAGTATTCCCCTGCTGTAATAGGATCAAATGTATCCATTCTTTGTCTCATTCAATGGCAACTGTACAATTATGGATTGGTCTGTTCACCCTGTTACAGGTGATCTGTTGGGTTAATCTGGTTGACAGATGGGGCTGGGCTTGGGGATGGTGTTATAGAGTTGGGTTAGAGCCGGAATGGCACTGGGCTGAGCCGGGCCGGATGCTGTGACTATGACCTATATTAATAATTCACACACACTTCATGCTGCAAAGTACCCAGAGCTCTAGTCATTGTTAGCATCCCTAGTGCTAGCTAACCGAATGTTAGCTTTTCAATAATGATTGGAAGCATCATGGAAGCAGAATAAATACCACTTCTTCGCCAGAAAATGTTCAACGCAAGACAAATATTGAACATTAGCCAGGTTTACCAGATAACGACTTCATATTATGTGATCATCTTAATGTGATAATACCTCAGCAATACCTTTCAGACCTTCAATAGTGGTCAATAGACCTCAACGTTAAGCGCTAATTTAAGCAAGATTAGTTGTGGATGCAGTGGGGTTTAAATTATAAAAACAATAATTGTTAAAGGGATATTGAACTTTGGTTTAAATCTTCAACTATGCAGTTTCCTTATCTCAACATCAGGTCCTCACCAACATTTGCCATGAAATAATCCCTTTATCGTTATCAGATTGCTCATCCTCCATTTAATTCCTTTGTTTTCCAGAAACATTCTTCTAACGTGACCTGCAAAGCTAAACCACATCTCTACCAGTAATCACCAGTGTTGAGTAATGTTACTTTTAAAAGTAATTACTGACACTAAAATGTAACTTGTTACGTTACAGCGTTGCCTGGTCAAGAAAGTAACTCAGGGCACTTTTGCGTTAAATAGAAATTAAAACCCCTTTGCGATTCCTTGCATGTTGGTTACATACAGTATAACGGTATTGTCGAAAGGGCGCTTGATCTGCCCTGCCGCCATTGCAAAGTCTACGGCCCATAGTCTGATCTGACAACAGACATTTCCATATCCTGTTTACAGCGCTTTATTAATGAACAATTATGTTTGATTGAATTGTGGGCTCAACGCACATCCTAACACAGAATATATGTATTTGGTTTTCAAATGAAATTGGATCTATAATGTTTAATATATAAATATTTTGAAAATATATAAATATTTTGAAAAGTTACGATTGTGATCAATAATGTTGTGGTAATGATTGGACTACAGTCTTCATATAAAATATTTTATTTGAGTAAAAGAACAAAAACATTGTCTGTTTTGAGACAGACCTTGAGAATGTGTACATGCATGCTAAAAACAGGTAGCCAATATTAATTGTGTAGTGAGTAGTGGACAGATGTAAAATGATGTCAAGTCAATTTTACATAGCTCTTAATTACATTACAGTCGCAAAGTGCTTTACAATCCCACATTCCACATGCTATCTGAACAGAGATCATAGACGTGGCCTATGCTCTTTGTTTACGTCATGCCTTCAAATCAGCAGACACATTCATTTCAACAGGGCTTGATAACGTAGTTAGCAAAACAATAGCCACCCAAAACACTTTGCATGACAAGTCCTGGCTACATCTGTGTTTTCCAATGAGTCTGGAGAGGAGAGGATCCAAAACGTTAAGGATGGGGGGGCAAGGGGGCAGGTCGGAGTGTGGGATACAAGCCAAGCCAAACCAGACAGTCTATATCTCTCTGACCCTCTGTCTGTGTGTGTGTGTGTGCGTCCCCTTCCCCTGCCAGACAATAGAGTGGGCCCTGTGCCTGATTGGGGTCAGCTGGTGGTTGCTGAGGGGGGAGAGGTAGAGGGGGAAGGTAGCAGACAGTGCTGTCTGACTAGTGCGTCTGGGGAGTGAGAGGGACCAAACGTAGACAGCACTCTGAATTACTAATGAGCAGGACCGGGGGGGGGGGGGGGGGGGGGGGGGGC
>JAODTR010061336.1:0-14938 GCA_025399935.1 Amblyopsis rosae
TGTGTCTATACCGCCTCTGTGTCTCTACTGTGTGTCTATACCACCTCTGTGTCTCTACTGTGTCTCTACTGTGTGTCTATACCACCTCTGTGTCTCTACTGTGTGTCTACTGTGTGTCTATACCACCTCTGTGACTCTACTGTGTGTCTATACCACATCTGTGTCTCTACTGTGTGCCTACTGTGTGTCTATACTGCCTCTGTGGCTCTGCTGTGTCTCTACTGTTTTACAGTGTCTTTACCATGACCTTGTCTAACCCCCAAAAAGAGACAGATGCCTTATGTGTGTGTGTGTGTTGTGGCAGTCAGACAGTTAACTGTCTCGCTCTCTTAAAGGTGTTGTCTTGCTGCTATGTCCAGTGTTGACCTCCCAGGCCTCAGGTTAGTTAGACAACCTGTCTGTCTGTCTGTCTGTCTAGCTAACACATCAAATACCATCAGTGTTAATGTGTTGAATAGATGTTAGTCATACACCAGCATGTCTTCAGGCGCTACTTACATAAATGCTTTATTGTGTGTACAAGATCAAAACGCGTGTTGTAATCCACAACCAATTACATGTTGGTAGTAAATATTTAAATATTGTAAAGTATTGCATAGCATGTAATATGTGATGTACTGTATGTGTGAAATGTTACCCCGGTGACCTATTCATCTATTGACTAATGAACTACTTATTATAGGTTGCAAGTTACATAATTCAGGTGTAGATTAGTGAGTTTAATAATGTCACATTATTTATTAGCATGTTTAGCTTGACCTGTTTTACAGAGAGCTTTCTGTTCAGTCAGAGAGATGTTGTCATGGTGACAGTAATACTAGTCCCCTGACCCGTGTGTGTGTGTGTGTGTGTGTGTGTGTGTGGGCGGCTAGTGGACCGTAAGGAGATTTAAAAGGTTTACTAGCCTCCAATCACTGACTACACCTTTAATACTGCTTACTATCACCTGTAGAGCTAGCGCCCCCTCTGGTCAGGTGCTGTCCAGCACAGAAACAAGCCAACAGAGAGACAGGTAGACAGACAGGCAGGTAGACAGACAGACAGACAGACAGACAGACAGGTAGGCAGACAGACAGGTAGACAGACATGTAGACAGACAGACAAGTAGACAGACAGACAGACAGACAGGCAGACAGGTAGACAGACAGACAAGTAGACAGACAGAAAGACATGCCAACAGACAGGTAGACAGACATACATACATACAGCTCTCTTGCATACACACACGCACATACTTGTGTACATGAAAGGCTCAGGCTATCACCTGTCTATCTCTATCACCTGTCTATCTCTATCATTCTATCACCTGTCTGTCTCTATCACCTGTCTATCTCTATCATTCTATCACCTGTCTGTCTCTATCACCTGTCTGTCTCTATCATTCTATCACCTGTCTGTCTCTATCACCTGTCTATCTCTATCATTCTATCACCTGTCTGTCTCTATCATTCTATCACCTGTCTGTCTCTATCACCTGTCTATCTATATCATTCTATCACCTGTCTCTCTCTATCACCTGTCTGTCTCTATCATTCTATCACCTGTCTATCTCTATCACCTGTCTATCTCTATCATTCTATCACCTGTCTATCTCTATCACCTGTCTGTCTCAACACCTGTCTATTTTTATCATTCTATCACCTGTCTGTCTCTCAGAACCTTTCTCCATCACCTGTGTAACCCGTGGGGCGGACCTGATTGAGGACGGTCAGGTGGTCTTGTGTCCTCCAGACTGTGACCAATGGCGTCTCTCCGTCTTTGGTACCACAGTCTATGCTGCTGTGTCCAGTGTGTGTGGTGCTGCCCTGCACAGGTACCTGTCTGTCTGCCTGTCTGTCTGCCTGCCTACCTGCCTGTCTGTCTGTCTGTCTGCCTGACTGTCTGCCTGCCTGTCTGTCTTTCTGTCGGCCTGTCTGTCTGTCTGCCTGCCTACCTGTCTGTCTGCCTGTCTGCCTACCTGTCTGTCTGCCTGCCTGTCTGTCTGCCTGCCTACCTGTCTATCTGCCTGACTGTCTGTCTGTCTGCCTGCCTACCTGTCTGACTGTCTGTCTGACTGTCTGTCTGCTTGCCTGTCTCTCTGTCTGCCTACCTGTCTGTCTGCCTGTCTACCTGTATATATTCCTGCCTGCCTGTCTGTCTGTCTGTCTGCCTGCCTACCTGTCTGTCTGCCTGACTGTCTGTCTGCCTGTCTTTCTGTCTGCCTGACTGTCTGTCTGCTTGTCTGTCTGCCTGCCTACCTACCTGTCTGTCTGTCTGCCTGCCTACCTGTCTGTCTGTCTGTCTGTCTGCCTGACTGTCTGTCTGCTTGCCTGTCTGTCTGTCTGCCTGCCTGTCTGTCTGTCTGCCTGCCTGTCTACATGTATATATTCCTGCCTGCCTGCCTGTCTGCCTGTCTGTCTGTACTGTACCGGTTAGCATCCTGTAACATGATGTCTACCTGCTCCTTTACAACAGAAATATGTGATATAAAGTTAAATAAAAACATCTTACTTCTTAGTAACCAAAGGCCACCCTCCCCTCCCCACATTGTCGTTGCCACGACAACTCGTAGTTGTCTTGTCACGGATCCTGACTCGACTGTGTCCTGTCTAGGGGGCTGCTGGGAAGTGTTGGCAGGTCGGTGAAGTACCACAAGCTGCCTGGTCGTTATGACTACAAGAGTTCCTACTCCCACGGGGTCCAGTCCCAAAGCCTGGCCCGCTGGACCGCATCCTTCAGCCTCACCAGTAGGAGGAGCAGCATGCATCCACAGTGGGCCGATGGGTCACTGTAGTGTAGCTGTTTACTCTGTGTGTGTGTGTGTGTGTGTGTCACAGGGCCTGCTAGCATACCCCAAGAGCTGTCCGGTCACACAAACACTACGCCCATTCTCCAAGGTACTCATTGGTTACCATGGTTACGCTGGGTCTTGAACTTAGGCTAGTTACCATGCTTACACTGTATGTGTGTGTGTGTGTGTGTGTGTGTGCGTTACAGTGAAGAAATCAGAGAAGAAGCCACCAGTGAAGAAAGCATTATCAGGAGGAAACAAAGGTGTGTTCTATTGTATGTGTGTTTACTGTCTATATACTATACTCTATATATATATATACATATATATATATATATATATATGTGTGTGTGTGTGTCAGAGTGCCAGGTGGAGATCGCCATGGTGACAGACAGCAGCCAGGCCCTGGGCCTGCGGAGGTTCAACCTGCAGAAGAGTTTCCTCTCCAGGCTGGCGTCAGCGCTGAGGGTCGGTCCCGCTGGGCCCCACATGTGCCTGGTGCAGCCTGGGTCAGACACACACACACACACACACACACACACGCACACACAAGGACACACGCACACACACGCGCACACACACACACGCACACACGCATGCACGCACGCACACACACATATGTGTGGCTGGTGCAGGCTGGGTCAGACACACACACACACACACACACATCTAAGCCACACCTGCTTAGCTAAACACAACGATGTGATTGAAATGTTCAGTTGCTACTCAAAATTATTTTTAACCCTTTCCCGACTGATTCTCATGGCAAAATGAATGTTGCCGTAAGTAGTACAGTACATCATTATTATTATTCTACAGAGTCTCTCCCAGGACAGAGTTCTATCTGACCAATCACACGCAGCCAAAGGACCTGTTGGCTGCTATCAGAGAGCTGCCCTACAGAGGGGAAGTCACTAACACAGGTGCACACACACACACACACACACACACGCACGCGCACACACACAATAACACGTGCACACACAAAAAAATACACTTTATTTGCAGTATTCTTCTTTCTCTAGTGCCCTCGTGTGGTGAGTAGAGGAAAGGCAGTGTATGTGTGCGTGTGTGTGTGTGCGCGTGTGTGCGTACAGTCAATTATATGATGACATTTGTGACCAGCCTCTTTTACGATTTAATTTCACTAAATCGTTTTCATCTTTTTAAACTTTTAGGAAGTGAATTGAGGTTTATTACTTTAGGTTATGGTCATTATATTCCAATATTACTCAGTTTATTTACCTGCATATATTAGCTAATATTAATATTCATATTAATGATATTAATAATGACTTCATTGGCCACCAGGCAAGGCCATCCTCCACGCCCTCCAGGGTCTGTTCACCCCGGAGGCTGGGGTCAGGCGAGGTCACCCCCGGCTGTTGGTGGCACTGGTGGACGGCTGGCCGGCGGACAAGCTGGACCAGGCCGGCCTGCTGGCCCGCGAGTCCGGCGTCAACCTGTTCCTGGTGTCGGTGGCCCGGCCTGTCGCAGAGGAGATGAACTTGCTGCCCGACCAGGACTTCATCGCCAAGGTGCCGTGGAGATCATGAAAACATCCCATAAGCTGGTTAGGACCAGCCTTGATGTCAAGAGGAATCAACAACCAACCTCCACCTTTAAACTAGCTGAACACAATTAGCTGTTAGTTTAACTGATGCAATACCAAGCACAACTAGTCGCTAGGTAACTGATGCAATAACAAGCACTACTAGTCTCTAGGCAACTGATGTAATAACAAGCACATACCAACTAGTCGCTAGGTAACTGATGCAATACCAAGCACAATTAGTCACTCGTTTAGCTGATGCTATAACAAGCACTACTAGTCACTAGGTAATTGATGTAATAACAATACTGGGTCCTGCAGACTAGGTCTTCACCCAGACAAGTAATAAGTACAAAAACAAATATATGACTGAGTAGCCATATATTAGTCACGCTGATGTAAAAACATCCGGAAAAAGGAGAAGGAGTTTTTGACGAAGGTCTTCTCCATCCTTCTCCTCCAGGCCGTGTGTAAGGACAACGGCTTCTTCTCCTACCACATCCCCAGCTGGTTCACTGCCACCAAACACGTCAAGACCCTGGTGCAGAGGTTCTGCTCACTGGACGACTTGCTCTGCAGTAAGCTCTGCTCTCTGGAGCGGTTGCTAGGATACATAGTCCACAATGTAGTGGTGGTGATTTAGCTATCTGTGGTGTGACCACAGATAGCTACTTAGTTGAACTGATGTTAAAACAACTAATTGATAGTTTAACTGATGTAAAAACATACACATTCCCACTAGTCGCTAGTTTAACTGATGTAATAAAAACTAGTCGCTAGTTTAACTAATTCTTAGTTTAACTGATGTAATAACAACTAGTCACTAGTTTAACTGATGTAATAACAACTAATTGTTAGATTAACTGATGTAAAAACAACTAGTTGCTAGTTACCTGGTGTAATAACAACTAGTTGTTAGTTTAACTGATGTAATAACAAGCACATACCTTATAAATACTACATACATAATATAAATACTACACCATAGTGTAAATACGTGAGTGTACTACAGTGCTAACACACAGCATCTCTTCAGGTAAAACCTGCTATAATTCTGTCAACATCGGGTTTCTGATTGACGGCTCGTCAAGTGTCGGCGACGGAAACTTCCGCACAGTTCTGGACTTCCTCGCCTCCATCGCCCAGAACTTTGACATCTCTGACGTGGGAGCACGGATTGGTCCGTCATGAATCAATACACTACTGATTGAAATGAACCATTTGTAATGCAGTATCTGGCCATTAGGGGGAAGAGTGATGCAATCAGGGATCCAAGCAGTGCACACACACACACACACATGCACACGCACACGCACGCACACGCACATACACATAAGCACATACACATAAGTACAGGTGTCTGTACTTTTAGTCATTCTAAAATGTTGATTGACCTTTGGCCTCATTGGTTGCCAGGTGCCGTCCAGTTCACCTATGACCAGCGGTTAGAGTTCGGGATGTTTGGCCACCCCGCTAAAGATGAGAGCATAGCAGCTATACGGAGCATTTACTACATGAGTGGAGGAACAGCTACTGGAGTCGCCATCACATACGCCAGCCAGCAGCTGTTCAGGTAGCCCCACCCATAGCACAATACCAGCCAATAGACCCACCCATATCATCACACCAGCCGATAGCCCCACCCATAGCACAATACCAGCCAATAGCCCCACCCATACCACAATACCAGCCAATAGACCCAACCCATATCATCAGACCAGCCGATAGCCCCACCCATAGCACAATACCAGCCAATAGCCCCACCCATAGCACAATACCAGCTGATAGCCCCACCCATATCATCACACCAGCCTATAGCCCCACCCATATCATCACACCAGCCAATGGCCCCACCCATATCACAATACCAGCCAATAGACCCACCCATATCATTACACCAGCCAATAGACCCACCAATATCGCAATACCAGCCAATAGCCCAACCCATATCACAAAACCAGCCAATAGCCCCACCCATATCATTACACCAGCCAATAGACCCACCCATATCGCAATACCAGCCAATAGCCCAACCCATATCACAGTACCAGTCTATAGCCCCACCCATATCATTACACCAGCCAATAGACCCACCCATATCGCAATACCAGCCAATAGCCCAACCCATATCACAGTACCAGTCTATAGCCCCACCCATATCATCACACCAGCCAAAAGCACATGCACATAAAACACATGATATACATATAACCAAATAACGCCTGAGTGACAGCTGCATCCAAACAGTATGGCCAATAGCTGTTGAGGTAGCTCTGCCCACACCACTACACCAGCCAATAGGTGCAAGATAATATTTCCATGTAGAACACAAAACTTGTGAAGGAACAGAGAAACAGGAGTCAAGCTGGAGGTATAAAACTGTTTTCTCTCAGGAGTGCGGGGCCTGGCCGCAACTTCCTCATCATAGTGACAGACGGCCAATCATATGATGACGTGAGAGGACCCGCCCTCGCTGCCCACAAACTAGGTCTGTCTGTCTGTCTACCTACCTACCTGTCTGTCTGTTTACCTGTCTGTATATCTGTCTGTATGTCTGTCTGCCTGCCTGCCTGTCTGTCTACCACTTGTCTGCCTGCCTGTTTGTCTGTCTACCTGTCTGTGTGTCTGTCTGTCTGTCTGCCTGCCTGCCTGTCTGCCTGCCTGCCTGTCCATGTCTCTGTCTGTATCTCAGGTAGTTGGATCAATATTGACAGTTGGTCGAGGACAGGCTCTGTGTCCTCAAGGTGGCGCTATTACAGTGCTGTTTGGACTCAGCTATGACATGGCCTATATTTACATCTGGTCCCTCCTATCAGGCATCACCATCTACTCTGTGGGCGTGGCCTGGGCACCTCTTGATGACCTCAGAGCGATGGCGTCGCAACCGCACGACACACACACTTTCTTCACCCGAGAATTCTCCGGATTGTCTGACTTCGTCCAACCAATCACGCGAGGAATCTGCCGAGACTTCAATGATGCCAACTAACATGCCTGCACACACACATGCACACACGCGCGCACACACACGCACACATGCGCGTGCACACACACACGCACATATATCCTAATATCAGATATTATAACCTGGATGACTATACTACTATATGATTATCACAATACACACGCACACACACGCACACACACACACATCATATTGTTTTAAAGCACTCTTCTTTTCTTCTGTGGTGTTTGTACATCCAGACATCTTCCAGTTTTCATCTAATATTCAGTTGAATCCCCTGGACAGATGTTCACCTTTACTGTAAACATATGTATTGGAAAAATTCAGAGTAGTTTAGAAGACTAATATGGCAGATTCAATTATATTTTTGTTTGTTTGCAGGTAGTATCATCTTATTGTAAGTGTATGGACCAGTTTATCCTTAGTAATAGTATTACTATTGTTTCTGTTTCAGATTTTTCTGTAATAAGATATTTTTTACCCTTAAGCTTTATTCAGGTTGTACAGGGTCAAATGGTCTAGAGATGTTAATGTACTGGTTATGATCATACTGTAATAATGAAAACAATTTGTAAAGTCTAATCTTAATGGTTAAATCTGAACAAGAAAATAATCATAATTGGCGCTCTGCAAGTAACACGTGGCTATTTAGTGAACTTTTTTTTCTAGAAATATTTTAAGGTAATTTATATAATTCAGGTAAAGTGGCCTTAATAGCATGTCAGAAATGTCTCTATTGGTAAAAAACACCAAGTGAAATTAAAAATAATTATCATGGATGAATACATACTTTAAATGAAAAAACTACAAGATAAAATAAAAAAACATTATAAACTCTAAAAGTTTATATATAGTCTATATAAATTACATTAAATTATAGTTAAATGATCAGTGAGCTTTATAATTGAATTGGATGTTCAACATCTGCCATTCCCAATTACATCAACAAGGCTTTATTAAGCAGTTTTTTTTCTAAAGAATGGATCTCTGGGAATATTCTATTTGTCTGTATTTATTACATTCTCTGTTGGTTTTCAATAAACTACATTAACATTCATAATTTAAAGCACATTTTTTTGTATGTATGTATTTTTTGTACTCCTAACAATGACGTTATCTGGAGATCAGCACTAAAGTAACTTTACCGATTTCCCCCTGCGACTTTTATTGTGTACGAACAGGAAATCTTTATTTCGCCACCGGAACTGACGTTTTGAAGAGGGAAATTTAAAATCAAAGAAAGAAACATGAATGATATTTAAATATAATAACATGCAACTTTACCCACATGCTACATACATTTAGTATTACAGTCGTGCGTGGAAAGTAAGGTAAGTAAACTTTCCATGTTAGCTTGTTGGCTAACATGGAAAGTTGGAAAGTTGATTTTGGATGGTTACTCATTATTGTTGTTTACCTAAAGTACGGCTCTACGCTACCGCGGTGCTTTATATTAGTGTGAGTTGGAACGATGGGTTTTAAACATTCAATGTAAAACGCGACACAACAAAATCTACATTTTTGTATTCGGCTTCGCTCCGTCAGCTGCCTGCTGATAAATAATACCGTAAGAGAATAAAGTGTTGCTGGTCAAAATGTACACTAATAGCAAATGCTCCGTCTACTTATCCCGTGTACCAGAATAGAAAACGATCTCTATTGTTTTAATTTCGCTTCCATATCTTATACGTGGCAGACTACAAACCAGACGTGTTCAATTTCAGTAAGAATAAAACACAATCCCAAAAACAGAGCAGAAGAAACTAGAAGGCCTGCGCATTCTGTCTACTTAGAATAAAGGCCGCCAATAAAATAAATACAATAACATAATAAGAAAAGGAAATACTTGATAACAATACAAATAACATGCTAATAACTTACTTAGTTAAACATTTAATTTACTTGTATATGTTAGAACGTTACAGTACCACGTGAGTGATTATACAGTACCTGTTCAACCAGAACATAAACTAGTTTTCTATTCTTTAGATAAACCCCTGACATGAGGAAGAAAAGTCGGATCACACCAGTCTCCGAGGACAGTGAGTTCTGTCTGTCTCTACTGCATCTTTACTGTGTCTCTAGTGTGATTCTACATCTCTGTCATGTATCTTAATGGTTTCTCTGCTGTTAATATACAGCGCCAAGTGTGTAGCTGCTACTTGCTGTATGTTATTCTTTATATTAAATGAATTAAGGCCTTAATAAAGTGTGTATAAGCGATGCATGCTATGTTATTGAGCCTCAACAACACAGTCCATGGCACCTGGGACCTCAAGGGTGGGAGGGAGAGCAGTTCATCCGGCTAGTATTGTCTGTGTGCATCGTTATATTTAAGAGTAAAATGGAGTCTAGCGCCTGTGTGTGTGTGTGTGTGTGTGCGTGCATGTGTCCAGGTTGTGTTATCTGCAGACTCAGTGATAATGATCCAGACCGGTTTGGAGAAAAAGTTACGGTTAAGGAACACAACCTGACCGTGCACTATTTCTGCCTGGTAAGTACTGTGTGTGTGTGAGTGTGGGCGTGTGTGTGAGTGAGACAATGTCACAGATAGCTGAATAATAACATGCGAGCATCACGTGAGAGTTGCAGGTTTGAATGCAGCTCCCAGTAGCCCCAGTATAACCACTGTGGTGTGTTCCCGCTCCCAGTAGCCCCAGTATAACCAGTGTGGTGTGCTCCAGCTCCCAGTAGCCCCAGTATAACCAGTGTGGATGTACTGGTCAACTCCCAGTAGCCCCAGTTTAACCAGTGTGGTGTGTTCCAGCTGACGTCCAGTGGCATATTCCAGAGGGGGCAGGAGGACGAGGGGGTGTGTGGCTTCCTGGTGGAAGACATCAGGCAGGAGGTCAAGAGGTCTGCCAGGCTGGTGAGTCATGCCCCCGACCGCTGTCACCACGGTAACCACCGCAGTGGGCTGTGTGTGTGGGTTAATGTAGGTGTGTGTGTGTGTGTGTGTAGACGTGTGTGTGCTGCAGACAGAAGGGGGCAGCAGTGGGCTGTGCGGTGAAGAGCTGCAGGAGGACGGTCCACTTCCCCTGTGGCCGACAGCATCGCTACCTGTCCCAGTTCACTGGCCTGTTCCCGTGAGTCTACCTGTCTGTCTGCCTGTCTGCTTGTCTACCTGCCTGTCTGTCTGTGTCCCTACCTGTCTGTCTGCCTGTATGCCTGTCTGCCAGGCCTCCCTCCCTGCCTGTCTGTCTCTACTTATCTATCTATCTATCTATCTATCTATCTATCTATCTATCTGTCTATCTGTCTGTCAGGTCCTACTGCCCAGAGGGTGTTAACCTGTCTGTCTACCTACCTGTCTGTCTGTCAGGTCCTACTGCCCAGACCACAGTCCGACCCAGACGGCAAGCCCAGACCAGTCTCTCCCAGAGTTCTGCTCTGTGTGTCTGGACCCGCTGGAGCCCGTGCTGTCTCACGACGTGCTCAAGTGTCCCGCATGTCACGCCTCCTGGTTCTACCGCGTTTGTGTCCAGGTGTTGGGGGGAATGTAACTTTAAAGGTGTAGTCTGTAAGCTATTGTGAAGCCCCGGACACACTGCAAGCGACTAGCAGAGATGTGGCGACGAGAGCCAATGAGATTTAGCGATTTGAAGCGACGACAGGCAAAGTAACGGTCGGTGATGCGAAGTGGGCGGGTACCGAGTTAAACTAATCTCAACTCCAGGCGACGCGATTGAGGCGACTACCAATGGGAGCTAAGGAAACCATTGATTGACAGATTGACTGAAACATTTCGAGTGGGTAAGATACGAGAGGGATACCTAGGCAACCAGAGCTTGGAATGTAAACAAGCGACCAACTTTCAGCAACAAAGTGATGGGCGACGGCTGGATCGCTTGTTGAAGTTATCAAAACGACAGACGGAAAACTCAGGGACTATGAATATTAGGTAGACTTCTTTATTGACCCTCGGTAACCTCAGAAAAGGAGCCGTGTGAGATCGCAAAGTCACCAAAATTACATTCTTATATACCGTACATTTAATTTCGACCTTCCCAGAATTATTAATCTTTTAACAGCACAATCCTCTGTTGTAATTTTATCATATTATTGGTCACACAAAATCATCCCACTATTTTGTAATAATGTTGTTTGCCTGCTAAAAGTAGGCGTGTTCTCTCAAGGTCACTGTCTAGCCATGACTTGACTCTGTCCCAGGACAGAGTTGATGAGTCCAGCAGGGCATCCATGCAGGGTCACCAACACAATAGGCCTTTGAGAGACAGTTTCACTTTGTGCCAGTGATATGTACTGTATTTACAAGCATGGTGATATAAGAAAACATGTTATTATGATTTAATGAACAATAGCATAAATTATTATACACAAATAATATGATTATTAAAAATAAAATACAGATAATAGGAATAATCAAAAGAAAATACAGATAATATGATTAATAGAGAATATAATATAAAGCAAGGCACTGCTCTCCCTCTGTCTCAGGATGTGAACTGTGTTCTGTCACAAGGTTTCAGAGGTCCTGGTTATATTATTGTTGGTTAGCACTGGTTAATAGTTAACAGTCAATATAGCATATATTTAAACCATGTTTATACTATGCTGCTAACCCCATTTGTGTGTGTGTGTGTGTGTGTGTGTGCGTGCGTGCGTGTATGTGTGTGTGTGCGCGCGCACAGCACCAGGCCCAGAGTGCAGGGCTGTACTTCTTCAGATGTACTCTGTGTAACAACCAGGAGAGCTTCCAACAAGAGATGCTGAGGATGGGAATATATATCCCTGAGAGGTTATACACACACACACACACACACATACAAATATTAGGGATGGCGAGCTTGAACCTTTAGGGAACGCTGCTATTCTGGCCTCTACTGGCAGAAAGTGTCATTGCAGTCAGGCTACCATCTGGTTCTGGGTGTGTTTCAGGTAAAACCACTAGATGAGGTCAGAGGTCATCTGAGTCAACCTCACGTGTCTCCATGACAACACCATGCTGTCAGCCATTAGGAACCACGTGCACGCACACACACACATGCACGCACAATCTGACCAACGGTGTTCTCTGTGCTTCCTGTAGAGATGCATCATGGGAGTTGGAGACAAATGCTTTTGAGGACCTGTTAGAGGTCTACCAGCACTGTGATGCTGAGTCCTGCCTGTGTAGATATGGACGCACACACTCCTCCAAGACTGGGTACGCCCCCTTCTCTGTGTGTATTCTGTATGTGTGTGTGTTAATGTGCATGTATTAATGTACTGTATGTGTGTGTGTGTGTGTATGTTAATGTGCATGTATTAATGTACTGTATGTGTGTGTGTGTGTTAATGTGGTGTGCATGTTAACGTGCATGTTATAATGTACTGTATGTGTGTGTGTGTCCTGTGTGTGTGTGTGTGTGTGTGTGTTAATGTGAATGTATTAATGTACTGTATGTGTGTGTGTGTTAATGTGGTGTGCATGTACTGTATGTGTGTGTGTGTGTGCATTCTGTATGTGGTGTGCATGTATTAATGTACTGTATGTGTGTGTGTGTTAATGTGGTGTGCATGTACTGTATGTGTGTGTGTGTGCATTCTGTATGTGGTGTGCATGTATTAATGTACTGTATGTGTGTGTGTGTGTAGGTGGTATGCGGTGCTGCGCTGCACGCTGTGTGGGTCTCAGGGAACCCACAGGAAGTGCTCTGGCCTGGGTGTGGACGACAGCAGCTGGGCCTGTCTGGACTGCACTCGCGCTGTGGACGGCACAGGTGTGTCTGAAGCAGTTCTACTGTGTGTTTGAACCAGTTCTACTGTGTGTCTGAAGAAGTTAGACTGTGTGTTTGAACTAGTTCTACTGTGTGGCTGAACCAGTTCTACTGTGTCTGAACTCTGAAGCAGTTCTACTGTGTGTTTGAACCAGCTCTACTGTGTCTGAAGAAGTTCTACTGTGTTTGAAGCAGTTCTACTGTGTGTCTGAACCAGTTCTACTGTGTCTGAACTCTGAAGCAGTTCTACTGTGTGTCTGAACCAGTTCAACTGTGTGTGAAGCAGTTCAACTGGAGCTGAACCAGTTCTACTGTGTGTGTGAAGCAGTTCTACTGTGTCTGAAGCAGTTCTACTGTGTGTCTGAAGCAGTTCTACTGTGTGTTTGAACCAGTTCAACTGGGGCTGAACCAGTTCTACTGTGTGTGTGAAGCAGTTCTACTTTTTGTCTGAAGCAGTTCTACTGTGTGTCTGAACCAGTTCTACTGTGTCTGAACTCTGAAGCAGTTCTACTGTGTGTCTGAACCAGTTCAACTGTGTGTGAAGCAGTTCAACTGGAGCTGAACCAGTTCTACTGTGTGTGTGAAGCAGTTCTACTGTGTCTGAAGCAGTTCTACTGTGTGTCTGAAGCAGTTCTACTGTGTGTTTGAACCAGTTCAACTGGGGCTGAACCAGTTCTACTGTGTGTGTGAAGCAGTTCTACTTTTTGTCTGAAGCAGTTCTACTGTGTGTCTGAACCAGTTCTACTGTGTCTGAACTCTGAAGCAGTTCTACTGTGTGTTTGAACCAGTTCTACTGTGTCTGAAGAAGTTCTACTGTGTGTTTCAACTAGTTCTACTGTGTGTTTGAACCAGTTCTACTGTCTACTGTGTCTGAAGCAGTTCTACTGTGTCTGAAAAAGTTCTACTGTGTGTTTCAACCAGTTGTGTCTGAAGCCATTATTTTGTGTCCGAAGCAGTTCTACTGTGTCTAAACGTGTAGCTCTTTCATCTCCTCAGCCTCTCTGGTGCCCAGAGAAGGTGCAGGAGTACAAGGAGGAGGTGCATCTCCCCGTGCAGGAGGTGAGAGGAGGAGGAGCCTGCTGTCTAAACGCCACTTGTCCCCCCCCCGCTCCCCAATCAACTGTAAACGGTACCTGTCTGTCTGTGTTTCTTATTTGTCTGTGTGCTTTACCTGTCTGTATGTGTATCTTACCTGTCTGTCTGTCTGTCTGTCTCTTATCTGCCTGTGTATTTTACCTGTCTGTCAAACGTGTGTGTGTGTGTGTGTGCGTGTGTGTGTGTGTGTGTGTGTTGTGTGGTTGTGTCAGACCTTCAGGTGGTTCAGCAGCAGATCTCCTCCAGGCATTGGCCCTCCAGCTGCTGCCCCCCCCTACGCCCCCCTCGTCCCCCTGCAGCAGGGTGGAGGTGGTGGGGGGCAGGGCTCTACAGGCGGGCCTAACCCTGGTGAGGAGCCCCTCCTTCGACCCCCGCCTGCCTCTCCACGTCAGGTCAGTCTGCACACCACCGCCACATCAGAATAGACCAGATTACATCAGATTACATCAGGTTACATTACATTATATTACATCAGATTACATTTCATTAGATTACATCAGGTTACATTACATTATATTACATCAGATTACATTTCATTAGATTACATCAGGTTACATTACATTAGACTACATAAGATTACATTTCATTAGATTACATCAATTACATTTCATTAGATTACATCAGGTTACATTACATTAGACTACATAACATTACATTTCATTAGATTACATCCGATTACATTTCATTATATTACATCAGATTACATTTCATTAGATTACATCAGGTTACATTACATTAGACTACATAACATTACATTTCATTAGATTACATCCGATTACATTTCATTATATTACATCAGATTACATTTCATTAGATTACATCAGGTTACATTACAT
>JAODTR010061347.1:0-38000 GCA_025399935.1 Amblyopsis rosae
TTTTCACATTATGCCACACTTAAGAACCTCCATATCGGAACGATTTCAAAGCATTTAGCAATTTGTGAATTAAGAGTGCTCTGTCAATTGTGACAATAACAGACGCCACAGACCCCTCTACAGAATGCAATAATCATTTACATGTATCATTTGTATGATACATGTAAATGATTATTGCATTCTGTAGAGGGGTCCAATTCATTCACGCACTGCACAAAGAAGCACAATGCAGACATTTACTTGTAGCAGAAAGGGGAATGTCAGTTCTGATTAAATATAAAACCTCATACATGGCCATCAAATATGAGGAAGGAGATATACACACTAAAACCCCTTTGCTAATTATAAACATGGGTCATGCGGAAAAAGGCTTGTTGTGTGGGTTGGTGTGTATGACAACTTCAGTTTCATATTTTGGATTTCATCACAATATGTACATTTTCCTTATTGCCAGTTTCCTATATCCTGAATCATGCGTTGATCATTATGGTGTTAATTATAATATAAGCAAAACATATTTTATATCAAACCAGTGGGGAAGAAAAGGTTTGCAGTACTGTATAGGCAAATATTTTCCATGTTTTTTTTTTTTTTTTTACAAATTTAAGAGAAATATGGTTATCAAATAACAGGCTTTTACATAATTTGCAATCAAATCAAACACATATATTGTTAAATTGTATCACATTTGCTGAAATTATGATGGAGGGACTTTCCATATTGTAGTGTGCCTTCCCTAAGGTAATGTAATTATGTGAAGATGAGATCACATTTGGACATGTGTGTGCCATACAAATGTATAATTAGTCATTCTTGGTATATCTTGGAAAATACTACATGAGATACTTTCTACATACAGCATATATAATAATTTAGGAGATTTGCCCTTATTTTTGAGTGCTATAGGGAACCCACTAGCACATAATTTCTGCACATATTTTGGTATGCATTGCACTTGTTACTGGATGTATAGGCTGCCTGCCTTGTGGTGGAACATTGATACAGACCATAATCAAAGTGGTTGGTGTTTCTGTGTATGTATGTTGTAAAACAGTGAAGAAACGGAATAAAAGTTATCCATGGGCTGGCCACAGATCTTTAGAGGTGCTGTACATATATTTAGAATGAATAGTCTAAATACAGTACACTACACATTTATGAAGGTGTAAAAGCTAATATGCTATAAGGTGTACTTTTTGTAAAACTATAGGCAGGTAAAGTATATGTCTAAGATGTGATATTCCATAGATTCCAGAAAATAGAATGGGCTGTGGATGGTGCAAAATTGTGAAATGTATATGGTTCTAATATACCTTTACATAAATAAGTGTATCCTATAGCCTACCTATAGCACATATAAAAAAATGCAAAATATAAACATTAATTTGCCTGATAGGATATAAAAACACCAAGATAAAACGGTTTAAATAGGTATCTATTAACATTCTCTTGACGTTTCTATCTATAATTAATGCACGATATCTCTAAGAACGGATAGTGTTTTGTGCATTCATTCATATTGTGCAGTCTGTGGCAGCTACATGTGCAGCGGTGAATGTGTCCTCAGCAGACTTGAAGCTCAAGGCCATGGAATGATCAACGTGACAGGCATGCAGCAGGCTACAACGCATGACTTCAGACAGGTGCACGTGGATAAACGAATGGCTCCCTTTCGGTGTGACATGAAACGCGTGTCCTGGTAATTTCCTTGTAGCATATAATGGCTTGGAAAATTGGTTTAGAATTAGAAACTACCTAAAATTGTAAAATAAATGTATGTAACATCCATTGAGTCTATATTGCAATGTAACATAGACCCTCATAGCTAAATTATTTGTATTTAGGCTATTTTATTTTTATTTTTATGATTGCCTGATGCATACTGCAACTGTGGCCAACGTATAGGCTAATTCAGAATAAACATCGAAATTCAGTTATATTTTGGGCAGTAAATGATCTAGGGCGATATGCCTATTATTTGTACGCATCCCTGCACGGTCTGCTCGCAAGCACGCTCCTTCTAGGGTGCATGGCTAGCGGAGCCTTGTTTCTATGCACACTCTTCAGCATGGTGGTACACGGGATCGAGGACACACCACCTCCGGTGTGACGTGCGTCGCAGTCCGCCCACTGAAACTCCTTATCTGTAGAACATAGGCCGTCCCTGTCTAGCATACAGCGCCGTTTAACACGTGAGCATCATGTGACAGAGGTAGGTCAGTTGGAGCGAGAGTCAGAGGGTTTATTTAACACGTCGCTCTGTCCTCCCACACTTTCGCAACGCGCCACCAAGGACTGTCTACCACCGCCCGAACACTGCTGGAAGACGACGTGACGATCGCAAGGACGCACTTCACGCATACCCTAATAAACCTATTAAATATAGGGGTTAACTAATACTATTTTCATCAGCTTTTCTTGTTTGGGGTTTTGTTTTGTTTTGTTGGTTTGTTTGCAATTGACAGATTTAACTCATTCAAACGCATCCGTTTTTGCCAACTAATGCGCAAACATCTGTAAACGCACTGGAATAGTCTCGCCTTTGCGTAACTGGAATTAAGAGAATGGAACGGATTCCTAGCGCGCAACCGCCTCCACTGTCCAAACACCAGGCTGTTGATGTCTCTGATTTGCAAGGGTAAGTTAAAGTTTAGAAACAGCTTTCCAAATGATCATTGAACATACATTTCTCTCACTGTAAAAATGCTTTGCACAGCTTCACTAACTACATTTTTCCTTCTTTAGGATGGATTTCCCTATGTATGTTTATAAACCCAGACGGGGAATGAAAAGAGGAGAGGAGTGCAAGGTATGTTGACATTTGTAATATATTTTTTTGTATGAAGAATTGTAGGCCAAGTTATTAAAGAAACTGGGATTGTATTTGTCATGTAGGCTATTGGTGCTTGACCTACATTTTCTATGCTGTGACATAACGCATGGACTGGTGCAAATTGTCAAAATAACTGAAATTTACTTGACACTATTTTTCTTGCAGGAAACTTATAAACTGCCTCACAGACTTATTGAAAAGAAAAGGCGTGACCGTATAAACGAGTGCATAGCTCAGTTGAAAGATTTATTACCAGAGCACCTGAAACTCACGGTAAGTTCCTTCCTGCAGCAGTG
Source organism: Amblyopsis rosae (assembly GCA_025399935.1). Lineage (NCBI taxonomy): Eukaryota > Metazoa > Chordata > Actinopteri > Percopsiformes > Amblyopsidae > Amblyopsis > Amblyopsis rosae. The sequence continues at coordinate 3,130 of JAODTR010061347.1, forward strand.
ATATTCTAGATACAGTATGCATATTACCCTCTACAATTCACTATTGGTGGCATGCACCACCTCGTGGCTGCCTGGTGATGTTACAACCGCGGCATATGCTCTATACATGACAATTAATTAATAGACCTAGGGTCTTAGGAGATTTGAGTCTGTAAGTGTCCTTTATATTGATTTAATTGTGAATGCAATCTAAAATTCTGTGTTGTGGAATACATTTGACAATACTGTTTCCAGTATGGGGAGCTAAATATTGGTCACACAATTCATGTAATGTTTTGATGCATTAATAGCAATATAGTTAATAGTACTGATTTTGCGTCCATTGTGTTAGCTTCAATGTGTCCGTGTAGCATTGTTTGTAGCTTGAATTGCACTTAGATGCTCGTTATATAAGCAAGGAGAAGGCACTGACGGTATGTTTCTTTTCAGACTTTGGGCCATCTGGAGAAAGCTGTGGTTTTAGAACTTACACTCAAACATGTGAAAGCACTCACTTCTCTGCTGGAGCAACAGCAACAGAAAATCCTCGCTCTGCAGAGCGGGATGAAAATTGGTAAGCTGTGCAATATGTCACATGTACACACACACACGCGCGCAGGTGCGTGTGCAAACCAAACAACATCATTTAACTGAGTAGCGTTCAAAGATAACACAAAATAAAATAAACTTGACCTAACTTACAGTAAATGTCTGTAAGAGAATGGCTGTTTCAGGGGTATAGTGCACTACAGAATATGTCACTTGTAGTCACATGTTGAGCATATGACTACATGTGACATGGCGGGTGCAGTGTTTGACCGTGTGTGTGTGTGTGTGTGTGTTTACAGAGTCAGTCAGCCAGGACAAGTCGTCAGAGCTGTTCCAGTCTGGCTTCCACATGTGTGCCAAAGAGGTCCTGCAGTACCTGGCTACAACCCAGGAGGCCAGCAGAGACCTCAGCCCCTCCCACCTGGTCAGCCACCTGCGCACGCTAGCCGCCCACGTCCTCCAGAGCCCGCCAGTCACCCCCCGGCCCCACGAGGCCCCCTCGCGCCACAAGGACACGCCTGTCGGCCTGGCGACGGCTCTGCCCGACGGCGAGGGCTATGGGAGGAACTGCGTGCCCGTCATCCAGCGGGCGTACCCCCCCGGCGGGGGCGAGCTCAGCGGGAGCGACACGGACACGGACAGCGGCTACGGGGGCGAGCTGGAGAAGGCGGAGCCCCCCCAGGGCCTGGGCTCTGCCTACTACGGCCAGGACGGTCATCTGAAGAGGGGCCAGGAGGGGGAGAGGAGGGGCTCTGGCGTCAAACAGGAGGGCGGAGAGCCGCCCCACAAGCGAGCCCGCGCCCAGTCCTCCGAGGAGTCGTCGTCGGAGTCGGGCGGGGAGTCTTCCTCCTCCTCCTCCTCATCCTCCTCTGGCCACGGCAGCTACATGAGCCTGTCCCCCCTGCACCCCCCGCACCCCCTCTGCATGCCCTTCTACCTGCTGCCCCCTACGGCCACGGCGGCCTACCTGCCCATACTGGAGAAGTGCTGGTACCCCATGCTCTACGGCCAGCGCCTGGCCCCCCCGCACCTCATGCTGTCACCCAGAGGGGGGGGCTCCTCCTCCTCGCCCATCCCCACCATGGACTCCCCTGGCCTGCTGCAGACGCTCAAGCAGCTCCCCCCGCTGAGCCTGGAAGCCAAAGACTGAGGAGGAGGAGGAGAGGGGTGGCGGCGGTCTCCTCCAACCTCCCCCCCACACCGGAAGGACTTCAGGGAGAGGGAGAACTCAACCATGACTCCTCCTCTCACCCGGCCTTTCCCCAGCCCGCCAGAATTCCTGGAGTCAGCAGAAGACGGTTAGGAAGCAGCCAGGAAGGAGGAAATGAGGGAGGGAGGACGTGAAGCGATGTCCTTCCTCGCTCGGCTGAGGAGGACATGCAAAGCTTATCTGCTCTGCCTGAATGTTTGGACTTCATATCCCAGAATGCTCAGAGCACGTGTGTCCTTAACACCCAAATCTGCCATTCATAGGCATAGACACACACACACACACACACACACACACACACATAAATGTACACAAACAACCTCTCATTATTATACATACTTGTACACACACACACAAATACACACTTGGTTGAATGTAATGGAATAAAAATAACCGCTTAGATGCTGCTGTTGAAGGGTACATGCTGACAACAAGCGTGTCTCAGGTGTAGCTGTTGCCATAAAGTCTTTGTACATGCAGAATGAATCGCACCAAAATCCTTTCACCCAGACCTTGTGACTGGCACCCTAAGTACAGGTATTAGCAAGGGTGTGCGCCCATTCATATTGGGTGCTTGACCACACTCAGTCCCCGAGTCTGTAATTCACTGCTAACTGCAGCTAGCAAAGATGGGCTGTAATTAATGTTAATAATCTTGTACATCTTTATTTTTGATACATGTTGTAGCACTCTAGTCAGGAGACCCAGAGGAAGATTAGAGTGTGAACTAGTCTCGATGTCTACTCAGAAACTGTGTACATACTGTAGCACTGTGCTGGACCTGGTCTGCATATTAAACATCTGTTTCTGCTTAAAGTCAAACCTGGTGTTTGTTCATGCTGTTGCCTTTTACTTGTGAAATGCTGATACAACTCAGATGTTTATTCTCTGTACTTTGTATTAATACTGGAGAGAAGTGAATGTAAACACTTTAAAAGACTGGTTTTCTATAGAAAGAGGTACTTGAGATTTTATATTTTGGGACCTATGAGAAAGATGTTTGATGTACATATTTTGTCTATAAATGTTGATATACATTATATACGTGTATTAATAAAAGTATTTTTTCCCGTGGAACTCTGGCTTCCTCTTGTGTTTGTGTGTTTGTGTCTGTGTGAAGGAAGGGTTACGGGGCAAGATTGAGCATAGCAGTGAAATATAATCTGTCCAGATCAAGTTCGTTTTACACTGGCACAACATCCATGTTGGAGATCACTTCTATAATGGTGGATCTGTAGCCCAGCTTCCCCCAATATGGCTGTACACCTGAAGACACATTCTGTACATGTTGGTTCATGTAATCTGCTCAGACTGATTTAAACTGCTGCTTTCCAACAGCATTGATAAAACACTTTTTTTAGCTTGTCCAGCAATTCTTTGCATTTGGTTTAATATACAGTATGTTGTTGTTGTTGTTGTTGTTGTTGTAAGCCTAAACATACCAAAACACTCAATTTCATAAATAGTACTAATCCAAACAAACATTATTTGTTCTATATAAAATTTCTGTCAATCATCCATGGCTTGGCATATCAATGCTTCCTCCTGCCTATGTGAATGATTCACTACTAGTTTCCTTTTTCATGTAAGTTGTCCAAGTATCAGTTAGTTATGAAAGATCATGAATACATTACATACTCATGCTGTAACCCTTTGTGTGTAGTTAACATTGGTGCATTTTGAGATGCCAGAAATACATAATCCAACTGCTATACATTTGCATGTAAATTTTTTATATTAGGAGAAGTGCTTTATTTTCCTATTTATAGAAGAAATAATACTACATTAACATAGTCATAGATTAGATTAAAAGCAGTACTGTACACATTTCAGTACTGTACTGAAATGTGACCATATTGAATGAAACCACATCTACCATGTCTTTCACCACGTTGTTAATTTCAACAACAAAAAATTACGAATCCCTAATATGTGGTGGCTAAAAGAAAATACATGTGGTTGTATAATAGAAACATAACAGAAAGCTAAACATTTGCCATCAGTTAATGATTTACAAATTACAGTATAATGTACTGTATCTAGTAGTTGCTATTGGCCTGGAAGATACTGGAAGGTATTTGAGCCTTTGTTGCCCCCTGCTGTGGTGCGTCAGTAACTACAACCCATTGGCATCTGTATGCATTTGTTTTCTTGAACCAACTACTATTAAAATACTGTATGTAGACTAATTCACTATAATATTGCCCTAATATATAGGAAGATAACTTGCTAGTCATTTTTTTTATTATGTTCTGTTTTTTTCTGCATTCCCTCCAGCCCCATTAGCACCCTGAGCATTTAGGAAGTCAAAAACCTTACAGATATATTCAAAATACTGTACTTTAAGCTGTATAAATAATTGTCTAAAATGTGCTTTCAAAATGCATGTTTAATGTTTTACCTTCTTGTATGAGAGCACAATGTTTTCCATCTTCTTGCAAGATATTACAAAATATAACATTGAAACTGATCAATCAACCTGAGCAACACCTGTCTTCCTAACATCCAAAATAGTCTGCTTTAGGAGCCACAGTGGCATCAGCCCTATATTTACTGTGCCCGTACAGGCTAGGGTGGCAGGAGAAGGTGACAGCGCGAGTGGAAAGAGCAGACACAGGGTTGGGTTGCAGTCTGAGGACCTCCAGGACAGGGAGGGGACGGTTGAGGGAGGGAAGGCCCCGCAAAGGAGCTCTGAACTGCAGATGCGCAGCAATCTGGTTGACATAGACCTTGGAGCGCTGTGGTCCCCGGATGGGGTCGGACTGAGGTCTGTAGGCTGGCAGCACACCGTAGGGCACGCTGAAGGAAGTGGACAGGCCCCTGGGGAGCAGAGCAGCCTTAAACAGACTCAGAGCCTCAAGACGCCGAGCTTTCTTCTGGGGCTCGGGCTGCAACACCGAGGGCCTCTCGGCACCCGGGACCACTCTGTGGCACGAGAAGACATTGGTGCAGCTCTTTTCTGCCCTCTCAAGCTCAATTGTAGAAAACTGCTGCTGCCTCTTCTTCTCTGCCTCAGACTGGCTCTTCTTGGCCAAGCGGCGGCGCGATAACTCCGTACGAGGCCGCCTCCGGCGGGAAGACTTGTCTGCGGTGTGAGGCTGCCCTGTAGGTGTCTGCCCTGTATGTGTCTGCCCTGTATGTGTCTGCCCTGAAGGTGTCTGCCCTGTAGGTGTCTGCCCTGAAGGTTTCTGCCCTGTAGGTGTCTGCCCTGTATGCGTCTGCCCTGAAGTTGTCTGTCCTGTATGCGTCTGCCCTGTATGCGTCTGCCCTGAAGGTGTCTGCCCTGTAGGTGGCTGTATGGTTACATCATGTTTGGAAACCACTGCTTTTCTATGAGACGCTTTCCTACTGCGGCGTATCTCTGCTCCCTCTACCAACAGGTTCATACCCACATACTGAGGAACTCCAAAAGGGGCCTGGGTGAGTAATAAGACCACAGACATACTGAGCAGAGTGGAACTGGGCTGTCCTCTGATATTTTAATATATACATTATTATTATTATTATTATTATTATTATTACAATTATTATTAATATTATTATGAATATTATTTAAATCTATTATTTATTTAGTGTGCTGTTGGAAAAAGACACACACACACACCTACAGTATAGTATACCTGTATATATACAGTATATATAATTTTACTTATGAAGAACTTAAAGTGAGCTTGTATGACTTTCTACCACTAGATGGCACTAAAGCAAAAACCCACTAACAAGTGGAGTAGCCTGATATGTAAACAGGCTACTCCAGAGCTTGGATTACAGCCAACAAAGAGGAGGTGTGATGTAATTTTCTGCTCATGACACCATTATATCTTTACATAGAGAATAGTAGTTTGCTGCTATATAAACATATCATATAGGACCAGTGCTCTATGTACTACAGTATACTACTATGGCCATATGTACTACAGTAGTACTACAGTATATTAATATGGCAATATGTATTGCAGTACTGTATGTACTACAGTATACTACTATTGCCATATACTGTATGGCCATATGTACTACAGTAGTACTACAGTATACTACTATGGCCATATGTACTACAGTAGTACTACTATGGCCATATGTATTACAGTACTGTATGTACTACAGTAGTACTACAGTATACTAATATGGCCATATGCACTATAGTATACTACCATGACCAGTGCTCCCACCTGTCTGTAGATGAGCTGGAAGCCTCCGGTGTGTGCTCCATTGTCCAGCCTGCGGTCCAACACCACCCTGAGTGTGTCCAGCTGTACAGCTGGGCAGAGGCGGGCTGTGACCTCAGTGGAGCAGGACATGGTTGGGCTGGTGTTGATCTCCAACAGCCAGGGCCGCAGGTCTCGGCCTAGCACAAAGTCAGCGCCGTACAGCTCGAAGCTGGCCTTGCGGCCCTCCACCTGGTCCTGGGCCGTCTGCATGGCGTGGACCACCGCCTGGCGCATGCCGGGGACCACCACCGTCGCCCACTCCGTGCCGCGGCCCTGCCCGTGCAGGTACGTCTGGAAGTGGGAGCAGGACCACATGTTGTCCCCCGGCACGTCTGGGTGGCGCTTCTGGGACGGCAGGTAGTGCCTCTGGATGGAGTTGTTGCACAGGTGGACGGAGCTGTGGGATACAACGCACCACTGTGCTGGATTTGGAGCTTTAAATGCTTATATGTTCCACACACATGGGGGCAGGGGCGTTGTTTCAGCAAAAGCTAAGGTATGGCAAGTTGACATGACGACAACGAAGGGTATCGGGTTTTATTCGTTTTTTAGGGAGAGACATTTTACGGGGGAGGTCTGGGGTTGCTCCTCCAGGATGTTTTTTGCATCAAACACTTCATTTCCTGGATTCTGGTGAATAGTTATGCACCTCCATCAAGTTATGGGGCAGTTTTATAGTCAGATAAATGACATAAGGACTAGTCACAGTTCAAAGGTCCTGTGACAGGCTTTATAAAACGATTTCTAAATATGCTGCTTCACAAATTTAACATGGAAATTTACCTTTTTACATTCGCCCACTAAACAATTTATACATATCTCCCAGTTATAAAATGATTCAAAAGATATAATAACTGAAATACTGAATATTGTAATATTCTGAGTATTCTAAAGTTAAGGCTATGAAGCCACCTCCATCTGAAACAACAAGAGACATGAGACTAAAAGTTAGACTACCTCCTCCAAAGCCTATTCGTTAATGACCTTATTCTACCAACCAATCAGACATTCTGATGAGAAGAAAGGCAGTCTTGATCCGAGGGTAGCGTGTATTGCCAGTAGCTCCTAAATCACGCTTTCAAAATAAGTTAAGATATTTTCTTTTCTTCCCTACGTTCTACCCGCCGGCCGCGTTTCCTATGAATATGCGCTAAAGCCTATATCATTTATAAAGCATAAAGCATAAAGAAAATTTGTAAAGCAAAAATCATAAATGATATGGCAATACAAGTGAAAATCTTTTTTTAAGATGATCCCATGGTATGGCAGCTGCCATACCTTGCCATACCCAATTGACACCTATGCATGGAATAGAGAAGGGGGAAGGGGTAGAGATCAGTGTATACAAAGGGAGGAGTAGAGAGGAGGGACATCTGAGGTGTGTTCAAATTCAGTTTGCACGTTTGCAAAATTATTGAAACAGTTTAGCCTTTGCTTTGAGTTTGTCGCGAACGTTTGCGAACGCACCTAAACGGTCGAAGGAGGTAGTTCTCGGTGAACACACATGGATACTGGACGAAAGGTTTAAATCGAACTATTTGGAATGTTTCGCGAAACATTTCAAGTTCAACGCAAATGTGTTTGCTACGAACGCTTGCCTAAGTTTGCCATTTTTGAACGCACCTGTTGTAACCTAAACACCATAATTTCTGTAACACTTTTCTCTATTCCATACGCAATGTGTGCACCCACCACTGCTACAAAGAATAAACAACAGTACTACTGCTTCAGAACGTCACCTGTCAAGGTTTTTTGTCGAGTAGGGCTGCGTGGAGAAGCGCAGGTAGCACTCTCGGTAGAACCAGATGGTCAGAGGGTTCCAGTCGGTCACTAGGAACCACTGACGGATGTCAAACTTGGTGCCATGAACCAGCAGCGGATATTCCAGATACTTCTGCACCACCCATTTACTGTCCTTGACGAAGTTCGCGTCGTGGGCCACCAGAGTCAGGATTTCATCCAGGCGGTTCATGCACATTATACCTGCGAGGGAGAAATTGCCACAAATAGCCTGTCAGTGAGTCCTATACTGTGTATACGGGAAAGCATGAAGGTTTAGAAGCCGATAAAGTCACCTCACCCCGTCCCCTTGACATGGCCCCAGGTTTGATGATCCAGATGTTGTGAGTTCCATCCGTATCCAACTGTGGGCACACCTTCCGTAGCCTGGTTAGCATGTCTTGGCAGCGTTTCACAAAGTCACTGGCACCCTGGATCAACACACCTTCACTACACACAAACACAGATTGTCACTTGATTTAGACATTGTTTGGGATATCCTTCAGCCCAATGTCAGCTTTAAATGTCTCCTCTCAACCTGTACAGGACTTACTGTACAACCACATAGTAGTCCTGCAGAAACTCTGCCCAGTGTTGCTTGGACAGGGAGGAATGGTCGATGGGGACATCTATATCACTGTGTTCTAAGCTGCTGAGAAACTCTTCACAAACCCGTAAAGCTGTGTCGATCACTCCTGTACCAACACATCGACTTCTTAACAACTTGCGCGACCTCTTTTGACCTTTTGGGATGATAAAGATTAAGATCACTGAAAGTAAACATTACTAATCCTATACATGGGTGTTTTGTGTTATAAATTGTTATTTATACATATATATACAGTATATAATTTACATTTTTATATGTATAATTAGATAAACACTATTCTTAAATGCTTTGTGAAAATGCTTATATAACATAATAATTTCAAGATGTGCATAATTGCATGTCCTATATATATTTTACAGGACAATACCCTCTAAAGCAAAGTCCTTTTCTTTCATCTTATCTCCTGAATCCACGTTGCTTGATTCGACCACATATTTTAGCAGGTTGGTGCAAGCCGTCCTCCGAAAGTCCTCTTCGGTCAGAAATATAGACAGATGAATGATGAAATGGGTGGCAAACAAGTGACACGGTGGCTAACGGTTAGTAGTGGGTACCTATGAAGGCTTCTTTATCATCCTGGGCCCCAAGCTTGTAACATCGTGGGAAAAAGGTGTCCGGATTTACCGCATCAAACCAATGAAGGTTACGAAGGTTCAGACACAGACCCACCTGGAAGAAGTTCAATGAAAATACTGAAATATTGGCTTGCATGGGTTGTGTGTGCCAGTAAATAATGATGTTGGGTTTAACCTTGGTGGTGAAGCAACAAGCGTTGGCGTAATGATTAATCATTTGGTCCTTCTGCAAGGATTGACAGTCTATAGCGTCTCTGCGTGTCGTCCAATAGAAGTAGATTGTTTCATTTCGAACCAGTCGGGACTGAAATTAGAAAGGAACTAGAGCAGACATTCCGAATGGCAAAATGAACAGCATTTGAGCACATTGCATGTTTGAACAAAGTCAGTAGAGTCTTCACACGATATCTCACCATGAGGTCATACATATCACTGATGTCGTCTTCTTTCTCTCTGTCCTGCACTCCCTCTGAAATGGATAACAGGACAGTCAGGGGGTCTTGTGTTGTGACGTCTGGTGATAGCTTTACAATGCCCCTAAAGCCCTCTTAGGTGTATACTATGCTATACTGTAGCTCTGATGGTTACAGGATTCTAGGTCCAAGTCCAGACCAAGCGCTGTGATTTTTAACAATGTTATTATTGTGTTATTGTTCAATGTTCTTATTAACAATGTCATATTGAATACTTTGTTTTCTATTAGAAGGATATTATGTTGTATCTATAATTACTTTTTCATCATTTTGTGTCTCAACAGTAACATAATAAATGACTGTTTTGGTGGTGTTGGTTCAAGAAGTTTGAAATTAACGTATTTATTTTTATTAGGATCAAACAATGTTCATTGAGCAGATGCTGCCTGGTACGGTATGTTGTGTACGTTGACAGGCCACCTACCAGAAATACAAGCATTGTCATCTCCATCGTCCCCATCATCGTCATCATCACCGTCAGAGCAACCGGGTACTCTTTGATGAGGACGCCGCAATCGCCGTTCAACCCACCCTCGTGCCAGCAGGCCCGCACGAATCACGGGATAGGGTCCCAGAATTGAGAACACCTTCCGCAACTGACATAGAACATTACAGACAACCGATATTATCCCCTTGCAAAAATGGACAGTTGACTGAAAAGGGGTGTATTCATATTTTGCATGGTCACCTTGACAGCCTTCTCCACCAATGACTTGGCTGCTTTGATTCTTTCTGTGTTGATCACTGGCAGGCTAGGCACACTGCAACGTGGCCTTCCCTCCACTAGGGGGACACTGACTGTCAGTCAAAAGACTTTAGGTAGTCTTTTCTGTTTTTTAGCGTGTGTGTGTGTGTGGGTGTGTGTTCTTACATGGGTTGTGTTGCATTGTGTTTTTCATGTAGAGCGTTCTTGACAAATTAGATGTGCTTCTTTTCTGATTAGAAATATATGTTTTTAATTATGCAATGTCATTTTCCTGCTATTTTGCCACGAAATGGTACAAATGTGCCATAAGACAAAAACATGCTGTCGACTGAAGTAGTCAAACAATTAAACTTTCAAGACTTTGTTCTGATCATTTTCCCTGAATTTTGTCCGACATGCAAATATGCAAAAAAACTAAAATTGCTAGCAGTAACCACTAATACTTATCAACAATGCATCAACTGTATAAGTATTTGCAAATAAGCAAAGCGACAAAGACAGTACAAAGACAAGCCAGAACATTTGTTGACGAACCTTGAAGCCATAGCATAACTATTAATACCAAAGTGTCGCCTGTTGAACGTACTGCGCTGCTCTGTCTGCACTCTGGAGCATGTAAACTGGGTCAAGTAGTCAGCTTAGAAAGCTGAGCTAGACACACACTTTCACCTATCACCCCGGCATAGATTCGCAATAGACACACAATGGTGACAAATCTCATAACAGCCCAATGTTGACATATGATCCTTAGAAACACACATAATAGGTCTTGCTAATGACTGAGAATGCATCACTATCGTTAAAAGCTGTCTAAACAGTCTTTGTATAAACTATCACACAATCATTCAACAAACCTATATCTCGTTATGCGTGTCAATACACTGAACTCTCACACGCTCCATAATCATATCCATAATAAACCACTGCACCCTGCTTCTCCCAGCCAGTGACCACCACTTCATGGACCTGCGCAGTAGCGCCTCCAGGACGTTCCTATACAATTTCCAGTCCCCATGACAACTGTACCCAAGAGACCCAGACCAATGATAAAACCATGGATAAAACTAGCAACTAGCCACCTTGTAACAAGCAGTCAGGTTGTCAGGTGATTTATTGATTTTGGCTAGTGGATGTAAAAGTAACGAAGAACCTTTAAAACACAAAACAAGACACCTTACATTTGTGAATTTGGATAGACACATTGATGCTGTGTCTACTGTCGAAAGTCAATGCCATATTTTTTTTTTTTGCCGATAGGCTACAATGTAACATTCTATTAGAGTCTATATCGTTTTATGTGTAGGCTAGGCTACCGTGTAACAAGCAGCATTTTGGCTATATTAGTAGGATCTAGGCCTAGCCAAAAACGAGCAGATTCGGCTATGCTACTACTATGCCTATTAAAAAAGAACAACATCAACGACTTTCTCATAATTATACTACCTAAATAGTTTCTGCTCATACGGCGTCCACTAGGTGGCATCTCGTGCATTTTCATGTCGAAGTTGTGTAGGCCTAGTTATCTGTTATTATCATGTCTAATTTCCTTACAATAGCAACAGGCTATGTTCATTGTTAATTGTGGCTGGTCGATACAATATCCTACAGTTGTGCTGTTTTGAAACAAAGCAACAAAGCATAACATTCCATCTGGCTAAATTATCTGCATACATTTGATCAAATAGGCTAGGTCTGAAACTAAACAGGCAGATTAGGCTAGGCTACTAGCCTATGCCTAAACTATATTAGCTATTAAAAAGAACAACATCAACATAATGATGAAAAGTGATTTCTGTTTCGCCGACCTACCGCCAAATAATTGTCATGACTGCGTTGATCAGTTCGGCAGTGCGCTGCTGCAGGTTGATTTGTTCTGCGCTTTGATTGGCTGACTGGGTGTGATGTTGCTGCATCCTGCTGTCCTCTCTAGGACAGAAGGGATGGGAGACTGAAGCGCACACGTCGTGGGACCATTATAACGCTGGAAATGTCACTATTTCATATATCCCCTACCTACCTAGACCATGTTTACGTGCATTTCGTCCGTAAACGTGAAAAGGACAGTTATCAATTCGTAAATGTCTTCACCACATCAGCTGCCAGAGTTGCAAGGCGGGTCATCAACCAGCCCACCTTTTGAGTCCCAGAGCACTGTCAAAGATAAAGCTGATATAATGCCTGCCGGAGTCAACGATCCTGAGAGCATACTGAGCTACCAGGTAAAGTGGTCTTAAAGCATCTCTCGTAGTTTGACAGCAGGAGAAACAGCATTTCCTATAAGCCCGGTTAACCGCCAGTTTATATTGCTTTAAATTGACTGCGGTACGCCAAAAATGTAAAACGATAGGCTTATTATTGTGCTCTTTTTACGCGCGGTAGTACACCGCGTTCCATATTGCCCACGTGAGTTCCAGTTTGGCACATTTACAGTATTTGTTTGCCTTTGTTTGCCTTATGTATTTTTTGTCTGAATGGGTTTCACACGTAGATCTAGTTAGAGGTACATGTGCTGATACGACCAGTGTGACGCTAATGCGAGCCAAGCGTTATTGTTGTTCTGAAGTAGCCATGGTTGGCACTTGGCACGTGTACTGTAGGCACCTTAAATCCGCTGTTTATCACATTGCTGCACTGCTCCGCTGGCGCTGGTACTCGAGGACGAATAACAGCTGTCATACATGGGGTTGAGCTGCTAAAATATGAATTCGTATCGCTGTAATCAACCTAGCCTATAAGAAGTAGGTTATTCGTCTTTGAATTTCACTCGTTGTCGAATTTGATATGTTCTCAATTTCCTCGAATGACCTTGACGCCATGGCCCATGCATGCAGTTACGTGCAATCTTCCAGATGTTTACAGCCCATTATACAAATAGAAGTGAGAGAAATAGATTAGGTTGGTGGGAATTACGCCATAGTCTCCTAGAGTAGCCTATATGCCTAGGTTAAGCCTAGGTTAAGGTCTTTCAGTGCAATATTACATACATGAATTCATCCTGAATAACTTCATGTACATGTACATATGTGGATAAGTAATTTGATTGTCCAGTGTGTCTGTATTCCTATCTGTCTGCAGAAATCTGGCGTATATACTGTACCATAGATATAATGATTTGTTAATAATGATTGGGTTCAAGACAGCAGATGAGATACAATGGCCAATGGGTGACATTATTTGCTGTGGGCTACTTCAAAGCATCTGCCTTGCTTTACCCCTCTTTTCGAACGCTAAATCACTCTCTCCACCACACCTTATTCGTTCTCATCTGTCTGCATTAGATCTAGTCATTTGTCACCATGAGCAGGGCAGTGATGGTGTGAGCTGTGTAAACACACAGGTGCATGGAGTAGCATGCAGCTTCACCTCTACAGGCCCTCAGACACTGGCGCCAGTCTGGAAATGACAGGGTCAAAGTCGTCAGAGTCAGGGTGTGTCGCCCTGCTGTCAGATCAGAATGCTTTGGATCAGCGCACAGCGAGGTCTCGACGGGGGAGCATGGGCTTAAGGGTGTTTAAGAGCACCGCTCTGTTAGAGGGCACCAAAGTGAATTTGTTTTAAGCGTTCCAGTGACTGATACCACAGGGAGAATTCACACAGGTTTTTAATTCTTTTGTACTGGCAGCAGCAGGCATCCATGTTGTTGGCAGGTACCCACGCAATACAGCTTGAGTGAGCATGAGATTGACAGGACAGACACAGCTGTTGTTGGTGGAAAATGTGATGTTGTGTTCTGGCCGTGATAAACGCCACTGCACTCTGTCATTAATAAAGGTAAACCTTATGACGCATCACGCCCCAATCAAGATGTGGTTCATTGTTTTGCAACCCTTCTTGTAAGTGTGTGGGGGTTAGTGTAATCAATCAATAACTTAATTGCATTAAAACATCTATGCACATTTTATTATTATTAATACAACAATATATTCAAAATAATTAAAAAATTTAATCTAAATAATTTAATTTTAAAAGTTTAGGTCTATATATAAATGTCCCTTCCCCCCCTTGCAATACAGACAGGCTATGTGGCTCCTGAGTCCATACCCACAGTTTTACCTAGAGTAAGTATGATTTTCACCTTTTTCTGATAATAGTCATGGTGACAGTTGGCAGTTGGCACGTCATGTTAGTGGCTAATAATACTGTGGGTTAATGAAGCCTCTGAACTCTCAAGCATCATTACAGTCATCACCACCAGATAGTTGGTAGCTTGCTCAATGCTCACATGACGCAAGCCTGTCCCTTGTGGTGTCCGAGGGCATTATTGATCTTCCTTAGGCAGGAGAATCTGGGTGCCAAATCAGCTCTGCTCTATTTGTTTGTGGAACCAATTCCACATGCTTTACTATACTGCACTAACAACTGTATGTCTTCCCATGTATTTTAGTAAATATACGATATGGTTTAATACTAATAATTAAATGATTAAAGCCACACCGTATAGAGCCATACAGACAATCTTGTTGCATTCAGTAGTGAAGTGAGTTTGGGTTGTGCAGTGTTATAGTGAAGGATGGTGCTATTATCTGTAACAAATTTTATACAGCAGTAAAAGTCCTGGTTTACATGTTTCTTACAAGTCCAATCACCCTATATGTCAAGTACAAACTAATTTGGCAGTCACAGTATCATTAAATGCAAAACCAAAGCTTACATTAGCTTTCATCAGTGATAAGGTTTGATCAACTTTAAATTGATTTAATCTAACCGATTTGGTTTAGTTTTATTAAAGAAAAAAGTACTAAGTTTTCCGTAGGGGTCTTTAAGTAATGTTATATTAAATAACTGCTGACACACATGGGCTGCAGGCAAAAATAATGAGACAATGGTTCATGTTTAGAAATGTGTCAAAAAATTGGCTCCTTGGTTCATTTAGCCTGGAGGTGCTTGTTATCCTACTTCACTGAGTTTATTTTTTAATAGCAACAAACTTAGTGCAAATGCAGCTGTCAGATTTTGCACTTCTCGTTAGGTCATTTTGTACAAGTAGTTACTTTTCACAGATGTGGCTGATTGTTCATGTTCCATCAGAAAGCTCTTTAAAATCGTTCTTAACTTGACATTATCCAGGTGTAATTATTTGATTTTATCACCTTTCTCGGAACAAACTTCCAGTCAGCCCTGCTTTTGGTCTCCCACTAGCACTGATGAGCGGGTGACGGAAAAGAAACCCAAGGACAGACGGCCATTTTGGTGCTAACAGGCACTTCCATAGCGGAACAATTATAGCGTTCCTGGCATTATGACTCATACTGAACACAGGGGTGTTTATTGGAGTATGGTTGGCATATGGTTGCCAGGAGATGGAGGCAGGTAGGATAACAAACTATTTGGTCAGTGGAAACTCATTTCCACGCTCGTACACGTCGCTTCATGTAACTCTTAAATAAACAACTGAAGTTCCCAGTGTAATTAGATTAAGTGCTTGAAGGGACACGATGGAGGGGTGGTGGACATCACAGGGTTAACAGGGAAATGGCTTTCCCTATTAACACGACAATGCCATTTTGTGAGACCTAATGGACCTACTGTGAGGTTCACTGTGAGTAATATTCACTAGACGGGCATTGCACTGTGCACTGCTTATTATAGAACGCATTCAGCCAATGTCTCTAACTGTATTTCCTATTATGTCATATCTCTTACTGTGAAACACTATCGACTTTGTAGTATCTTATTGAATTGAACGGGAAACAGGAGAGCCCGGCTCCCTGCACTCAATGGGTTCAAACAAATTGATGAGATCTGATGGTCCTCTATTCACTCACAGAGAAAGAGCTTTTAGTGTGTTTAGCGTGTGCGTCTCTCTCGCTGTGTGCGTCCCTGTCTGTGTCTGGGGGGGGGATATAATCTTAAACTTGTACCAGTCTATATTCACTTAACAGTGTGGTGGGTGTGTCTCTGTGTCAATCATAATCAGATGGCCCATGCTAGTTTGGTATCAAATAAAGCCAAATATGACTCTATTGTCTCCAATGTTAGCGCAGCAACAGGCGTTGTCTGGTAGTTTCCAGGCTAAATAAGTGTAAGTGTATCAAAATAAACTACCAAATACAGCAGCCATGCAATGTATAAAGATAAACTACTGTATTTTTTATTTTCAAAATTCTAAAAAATACTTTTCCCAACAGAGCATGAAATCACCTCACATACCAATCAATCGCCATTTAATCTAGCCTAACCCTTCACCTGCACTGACTCATGGTTACTGTAGTTGTAGATATAGTCATTCTGAAGAAAGTTTGTTGATATTTGATCTTGATCACAACAAAACACCTCCGCCTTTATTGGGGGGCTCCCTCAGAAGCAGTGCCCCACACATCGTAAACACATTGTGAAGGCTACAATATTGTGTTCATTCAGCACCGCTTTGATTGTGTTACTATTTACAGAGCCAGCACTGTAGAAACGCTGGATTATTTTATTAGCATGCACATGGAATGGGCAGATAGCAAACCGTTAGTAAATATTTAGTGAATTTGACAAAGGTGTATTAGCTTAATAAATAAACAAAATAACTTTGAGAGAGCTCAGCTAATCAGCCAAGCAAACAAAAAAGTGGGTAGGGGCTTCCAAGCCAGAATCAGATTCTCTTTCAGGTTTGTTGTCCTTTTTGTCCCACTGACTATACATTTAGCGGACCATGTTTGAGAGCACACAGCAGCTTTATTTGCTTAACAAATCTGACATACAGTATGTTGCCAGGTCACATAAGCGATTGTAAGCTAATACACATTTTGTCAAATTCAGTAAATATCTCCTCACAGTCCACCAATTGTCCGTTGTGTGCGCTGAAAATGAATCCCATGTTTCCACATCGACCTGACTTATTACTGATTACTATTACTAAGACAATTATTGCTGAGATTACATTCTGGAAAACATTATCACTTTAGCGTTCACACAGCCAATCAGAGACCAATCAGTGGACCATGGGGTAGACCAATGTGGACCAGGTGGACCAATCAGAGACCAGTGGGGTTACTAAATGCAATGACGTTATAGCTATGCATTGAAGTAAAGCGTCTGAAATGGTGGTAGAGCTAAATGGCTAAAGGCTAAATAAATAGTTTCAAAATTAACCAGAAGTCTACACCCAGTAGGATGTGACGACTGCAAACAATCCCCAATGGAGCGTGTCCAGACCCTGTTAACCAAGTTAATTTTGGGTCTGGTTACAAAAAGCTACCAATTAGAGGCTGCACCAAGTAAACGGCT
Organism: Amblyopsis rosae; assembly: GCA_025399935.1. NCBI lineage: Eukaryota > Metazoa > Chordata > Actinopteri > Percopsiformes > Amblyopsidae > Amblyopsis > Amblyopsis rosae. The sequence goes on from JAODTR010061347.1 coordinate 20,434, forward strand.
CACAGAAAGTATTTTATAGTATTTTTAAACTGCAAAATACAAAGCACTCAAGTATTTTGATACAAAATATAAAGCCATTTTAAACAGCCCTATCAAATACAAATGACAAAATACTATTTTGTATTTCAAATGCATGTATCATAACTACTGCATTTAGTAGCTTAATTGATAGAACTCATTGGTTAGGTCTCTCTTCATGAGAAAGCCTACACTGCCACTAGACGCATACACATACTGTACACCCACTATTCCCATTTGTCAGTTCATTACTGCAGGCAGAAACTGCATCTTTCTAAAGTCAATAAATAGTATGATGTGTCAGTGGCATGCCCTGTATCTTCTGATGTCTCTAATACACACACACACACACACACACACACACACACATTATATGACATGTTTGTATTGTCCTGATTCATTAAATTAATCAACATTTTTCACTGGAAGCAGAACTGATATTGTATACACATAACAGTAAACACTATATTACATTACACCTGTTAACACCGTTAATGCAAATGTCTATACTCAGCCAGCTGATAGGAGAATGGCCAGACTGGTTCAAGCTGACAGGAAAGCAACATTTACTTTACTGCGTAACATCAAGGATGTGCAGAAGGACATGTCTGAATGCGCCGCACATGGATCCCTGCACTGGAGAGGCTACAGCATTAGTGTACTGTACATCTCCTAAACACCAGTTCACCCACAATGCGCTAACATGCTAAGATGCGAGCAATGTAATATCTGCTCAGCTAATACAGAACTCAGCCTCTTATTGAAGGCTATGTACGGTTTAAGCTGACTGCAAACTATTTTTTGCCTCTGCGCTCTTCTTGAAAATGTGAGAGTCGCAGTAGGTTCTCCCACTTGCTGCCAGTTGGGATATATAGCTGATCTCTTATACAGTGGATGGGTGCTCAGCCGAGGCTGTGTCTCTCTTCCTGGCCATGCTGGTGGAAGCTGGTTTTATCGCCTGGACAGTAGAGGTTAACTGGACAGAGACTGGCATTACTACCTCAGATGCACACAAACAAACTGTGTGTGTGTGTGTGTGTGTGTGTGTGTGTGTGTGTGTGTGTGTGTGTTTCCTAAATGATGACTGGCTCTGCTCCAACCCTGTGATGATCCATCTTTCACAGACCAAGAGTACGGTAGTTTATGGTTCTGCATTGCAGCAGATTAAACATGCACAAGCAAACACACATAACGCATAGAGTATATACACAAACACAAACTTCCAACCTGTCGTTTAGTAATTATACAGTATGGCTATATGAGGAGGTTGTAGTGACCTTATGGAACAGGTATTGTAAATTGTACTGTGCATTATTCGGTGCTCAGGGAAACTACTCATTTATTTTGAGGAGATTCTATTATCTTGAAATAGCTGGCCATTGCTTTGGGGGAAAAAACATTTTTGTCCATATAAGTCTATAAGTCTATATCCATCTGCCTCACAGAATCCTAAACACAAATGATGAGATACTGTTAGAGGTTAGATGAACATAGCGGAACATAGCTACTGACTGTCGACAACCATTAGCAGAATTGGCCAAGCCCCAGCTACTCTATTTCTTTAACCATTCAATTTAACAGTTCCAGTTAGCTAACTTCTCATGTCTTCACCAGTTATATGAGTATATTCACACATACAGTTGTTTATGTAGATATCTAGCTTTATCTGCAAAGTGCTGATGTGTGTAACATACAGGAAACAAAAATAAAAAAGTAAAGAATATAGAGATTGCGCAGATTACACAGCAATTTGGACCTCTATCTAGTTCACACACGAAAACCGCCCTCAACAGCTATAGTTCATCATAACCATAATAACATAACACATATATACACACAATACAGTGTGTATGAGAGCGCCTTGTCACAGTGGTGGTAAAATGCCCTGTGGCATCTTGTCATTGCAAGTAACATGATTTGATTGGATCGGATTTTCTCAGGAACACATTCACCAACCGCAGGCTATGTCCTGTGTCGTGTGCATGTGTGTGCATGCGTGCGTGTGTGTGTGTGTGTGTGTGCGTGCACATGTGTATGACTGAATGACCTAATTAAGAATTAATTACAAGTTACAAGTGTTGTGTATGAACAGGGGATCAAAGCCAGAACCATTGTAAGAGACAACCTATTGTGCTCATCGGATCCCTTATAATATAGGGCTTACTTTTTTCAACCCTGCCTTTTGAAATAGTTCATTCATCATTCATAATGTTGTATAGCGCAACGCCAGGAATAGCTTTAGCATAGAGAAATGTCACATTGTGCTGACACTTTTCACTGACTTTACCAGAAAGAAATATTCAAAATACTGCATCATTTTTTATTCCATAGCAACAGGTTGTAATAAATCCTGCTAGAATGAATCTATGCATGAAGATGTATGTTTTATGATTGAAGATTCCTGTTAAATGTACGGTATGTGTTGGACCACCGTGAGCCTATCTGTGTGTTTGTGTCCCCCAGAGGCCAGACGAGGAGGTGGTCGTGGACCAAGGTGGTACCAGCTCAGTCCTGAACATCCACTATGAGAAGGAGGAGCTAGAGAGTGAGTACAGTAACCTGACCAGACACCTCCTTGCCATGTATGTTTAATGATGCATACAGTGTGAAGGATCAACGGCTTTTTACGGTTTATTATTGATTAATGCTGATGCAATATCACCAGATGTGCGTGTATGTGTGTGTGTGTGTGTGTGTGTGTGGTTTGTGTTTTGAGGCCTCTTAAGGATCTGCATGGCTTGTTATTTTGGGGTACCTGCTGTGTCACATTGTTTAGCGCAGATGAATAGAGTGGAGGAGAACATGAATAATGAATCCTTCACCTACAGTAGCCTAAACCGACCTGAGGGGTAACCATCAGTCATCCCTGGAGGAGACAGTGGTCCCAGTGTGATGCTATCTCTCCTTCAGATGAGGTCTTCATACGTTGCTATAGAATGCCCCAATAAGATGCAGTTGATATATAGATATCTATTGTCAAGTTTAAATGCTATCTCTCTGTCACACTCAAACACACACACACACGCACAAACACATGCAAACACCTCCAACTGCCTCAGAGCAAACGACTGACAGAAATCGACAAAACAATTTCACCGCTGTGTTTTGACACGCTAGATGGGGATCCGATGTCACACTATCTCGCCTGCGTGATTGATCCACGTATCAGTCTATTGTTATCATCTGCCTTCAACACAATGCTGTTGAGTTGGCAGGCGAGACTATAATCAGGCCCTGCAGTGGTTTATTAATATGGTGCATCTAAAATGGCTCCGTCCCATGTTACTGTCCCCATGGAGCCAAAACCTTTACCTCACCTTTCCATTGAAATGGCCTTCAAATGTGATGCTATTTCTGTCCTCTGTTCAGTGATAGTCCCCATGTGTTTTTGTTCTGGGATGACTCACCCCATCAGCTTTCAGCGAATGCAATTACTTGTCTGTAATATAGTCTATAGCCTGCTGCATACCTTTGATTCACATGTATTTAAAGCAAGACTAATAACGATGCTTGTTTGTGTTGTATTGCTGTCAATGGAAGTTAGAGAGAATAAGTAACTCTACTAAAATATGTAAATGAAAGAGATTGACAGAATTCCCTGTGAGGGGAAAATACCAGTACAATAATTTGAGTTGATCATTGCCCATGCTACATGTAATACTCAGGTGTAGTAATCATCTGCTGATATACTGATTATTTGTAATGATGAACATTAGATGGCACTGTAAAGAAGATAATCACTGATAATGACAGAAATTAGAGGCTCAAACATTTATTCCTGTCATGCTCTCACCCGCTCTATTTTGTCCCTCCCTTTATACTTATGCTCTCTCTCTCTCTCTCTCTCTCTCTCTCTCTCTCCTCTTCCTTTCCCAGGCCACAGGACTCTGTTCGTGGGCGTGCGAATGCCCAGGCAGAGCCACCGTCACCACAAGCCTCATGGTTCTCGCCACCGCAAGAGAGACAAGAGGGCAGGAAGCATCGTATCGCAGCCTAGCGAAGGCTCTGACACCACCGCATCCACTCACGGTAGTACACACACACACCCTTTAACACAATCAGTTACTAACAGTGTTTCACAATGAGGGGTACGCATATCTCTAGTCTCTCAGTCCAGATTATCTTTTTAGACCTATAGATATGTTTATATGCATCTTATTTGAGCAACCCTTTATTGGGCAAATATTTGGTAAGTTCCACAAACATTCAAAACGGCATCTCCACGCTTCTCCGTGAGGTAGTATAAACAAATGGATTTCTCCCCAGTTGTCACAGTTAGTTACACCAGGGCATCTGACCAATCAGGAGTTGCCCAGGATATTTCAACTTCAGTGTACTTACAGAAGTCCGAAAATACGGTTAGTCTGCTCCTACTTACGACATCTACTGTACGGTTATAACATAGAAACTAGAAATGGAAAGTGAAATGGAACTCACACATTATACAGTTGAATAGCTATGCTACATGATGAGATAGTCATTGTTTGCATAGGATTTCAAGAAATTCATGAAATTAGTTAATGAAAAATGGAGGCACCATATTTGATCATATGCCCACTTAGGGGTGTATCTTTTTTAGTCATAAGCTGTTAGTAAGACATTTTTATTTTTTATTTTAAACAAATAATGCATTATAACTTTAATTATTTAATTAGTGCAAGTACCATGAAGCAGTTACCTAAGTGACTGGATTGGACTTTGACACATGAAAACATGAAAGAAAAGAAAAGAAACTAGTTTAGGTGAACACAGTTAAAAATGTTCCTAAATTATAATTAAAAATATACCATTTATAAATCTTAAATAAATATTTGTTTTTATCTTTAAGATTCTCACCCCTCATATATCGAGGGGTGAGAATCAGGAGGGCCAAAACAAATTGTAAAAATGAACATGTGCCTTTTTGGCACCAACGTTTCATCCATTACATATACATGCTGGGCCCATTTGATGACAATATGAACAAAGCATTACATGCAGTTTAAAATAAATAATAATCTATTGTGATCAAATAAAAATATAACAACATATGCTTAACACATGCTTTCCAAATATACATTTCTCAATGCCAAAAGGGCATAAGTGCAGTTATGCCCTTTTACCAACTGGCTTAGTATGTTCAGTATGTTCAGTATTTTGGTTTTTAATGAATAACTCCAAATTGATTACGAATTCACTTGTGCCCTTTTGGCAGCTTAGAAAGAGATCATCAAGAACTTTAATTTTATACATCTCCGTTTCACCCAAAATGGCACTTCTGCTCTTTTGGTTCTCACCCTTCGATATGGTAACTTCACTGACCTTGATTTGCACCATAAAAATGTGATGTCTTGTAATATCTTCCAATAACACTAGGGTTGTAATATATAATATCTACAGTATATTTCAATGAGTGCCTTATAAAGGTATAGTTCAGGTGTTCTCACACATCAAAATGCATCGTGAAGCAAAGCGTAGTGCTATGACAGGGCTGTGTAGAAGTATCTAATTATTGCCGAGGACCGCAGAGCAATACTGTTTTGATTTGAGCTCGAAGTTAGCAATAATGACTGACCTGCTTTTAATCATATGCTCAGAGACATTATAAGACTATAAGAACTTATGCTTCCTACCATATATTCTTAGATGCCATTGGAACTTTTTGAAAATCATATTTTCCAAATTTAGCTAGTTTGATCTTATTTTCACTTGATGATTTTGTCTGATATACTGTAGGTATTTCTCCTTGCTCGCTCACACTGTACTCATAGTTAACATATCAAGCTAGCTAGCAGCTAAATGTTTCGTTCTGACCTCTGTGAAGTGATTGATTCATGACCGATTTACGTGAAATGTCACAATCAAATTAGATTTTATTGATTAAATGCTAAAGTGTGTGAGGGTAATGGAGACAATGTGTTTTTTTATTGGCGCAAATAGTCGCCATATGCCATATGCACTTTTCCCAAAAAAAAAACAATTGTATAAAATAAATAAATATATGTATAACTAATTATTTCACGGACCCACAGGCTATGGGCCCCCAAGGGTCGCACCCAACTTTGAGAACTACTGGTATAGTTAGCTATGTGTAAGCTAATAAGTAAAAATTCACCAAATATCTCCTCGCAGCTCGTACTGCGGTTGATATAATAGTTTACTCTTCTCTGTGAAGAATCATGTACTTCTACACAGCCCTTGTTCTGTAAATAGGAACACAAACAAAGTGGTGCACACCACTCACAACAACAATATCCTGGCCTTCGTGTTTACAAAGTGTGGGGAGGAGCTTCTGAGGGAGTACCTTCAGAAGCTCCCCTCCCAAGATGTTTTTGTTTTGATTTGAGTTCCAGTATCAACAAGCTTTCTCCAGAATTACTTATTTTTAAAATTACATTATGTTTTTAAATCATCAAATTATAAACTGATGTTCTTCTTATCTATTTAGTTATTGAAGAAAGTGAGGTGTATGTGGCTTGAGAAGGAGTATTGCACACAGTATTGTATTGTGCTTGTTAAAATCTTTAAAATTAAACTACATGCACACAGTCACATGTGCACACACACACACACGCACACACACACACACAAACACACACGCGCGCACACATGCACACACACACACACACACACACACGCGCACACGGTTCTGTCCCCCAAGCAACACATTGACCCAACCACTAATTAGCTATACCAAACAAAAATCAAGTCCTCCACTGCACATTGTGTGCGACTGTGTGTATGTGCATGCTATGTTTGTTTTGTGTGTGTGTGTTCAGAGATCTCAACCCATAGCAATTTGGTATGGCAAATCTTTTTAATACATTGTTTTATACATCTATTAGCAGTTTCTTATAAAGCAGACTGTTTTGCATCCATGCACCACCCGGTTTAATTTCCTCCACAGACACACCGTCCCAGCGAGTCCAGTTCATACTGGGAACAGAAGAGGATTCTGAGCATGTGACCCACGAGCTCTTCACAGAGCTGGATGAGATCTGTGTTAAGGATGGCAAAGATGCAGAGTGGAAGGAAACTGCCAGGTCAGGAGTTCTTCTGCTTGCTGTTTCCCATCGATGCTCCTTTAACGACGGGTGGTTCACTCAAGCTAGCAGCATGTAGTTACTAATGAGGGCAGGCTATGTAGCATGCCAAACAGGTTGTATGCTAATGCAACGCATTGCATACAGATGTTGCAGTGGCAAGTTGGCTTCTTAATCTTAACAAACAGTTGGAAGCTTTAGGAGACACGCAATTGGATTTTTTGAAAGGTCAATTTTTGTTTTGTTTGATTTTGCTGTCAACCTTGTCGCAATTGGTCAACGCCGCCATGTGATCGATCTCTTGTGGTTGATTACAACACGGCCTTCTTTAATATGTCTTACAGACCTCCATCTCTAATGCCATATCAGATGTATTGGTGCTATTTAAAACAGATTTAGTTTAAATAATACACGCACACACACACACACACACACACACACACACACACACACAACACTGAGGTCTGCCTCCCAGGCAACCCATTGCCAGAACCACTAATAAGATGCTATTCTCTGTTCCTAACCGCGTGTCTCGCCGCTGCCCCCTGCAGGTGGCTGAAGTTTGAGGAGGATGTGGAGGACGGCGGGGAGAGGTGGAGCAAACCCTACGTAGCCACACTGTCCCTCCACAGCCTGTTTGAGCTGCGCAGTTGCATTATCAACGGCAGCGTGCTGCTGGACATGCAGGCCGACAGCATCGAGGAGATAGCAGGTGTGACCAGCGTTTGTTTGTCTTCAGTTGAAGGCGCCCTACTCGTCTCATAGGGCCTTCAGGCTTTCAACTGCATGTGACTATAGGGCAGTACGACCCGTTCATTTGACTCAGGTGTGTTGGAGCAGGGCAGGGCAGTAGACCACTGCTTTATGGGGAGGGGTAGAGAGTAGTGTCCGCCACACAGCAGCAGCAAAGGTATGTTAGGGTATGTTTGGTGTGTTTGTAACACAAGTTTCAAGTCTGGTGTAACAACCGTTACTCCAGGCACAAACCAGAAAGAGGGTATACTTTTGAAATGTGCAAATATTTTAAAGCCAATTATGATTGTTTATAACTTTTTTTACCTAGGCAAGTTTTAGTTAGGAAAGCGATAAAATGGAATTGCCTGGTGCGTGTCCATAAAATTCAAGTGGGTAATCTATAACTAAAACCAACATTAAAGGTGAAAATTATCACAAAAAAAGTCATTCATTTTACATGTTATTATCATCTATGCCAGTTCAATCCACCTACTTCCTTAATTATAGATATTAACTAATCTGTGACATTATATATTTAACTCCAGCCGTGCTGAGTCATCCCTGGCCTCTGGCCCTGCATAATGAATTACTGTCAATGTTATGAAGCAGGTTGTATAGCTCATTCTGTTTGTACCCAGAGATATGTGCTGTGAATGAGTTTATCTTGTGACACATACAACCCTGAAGAGGAGTGTGACACACACACACACAAGCACACTTCCCTGGCTAACAAGTTGGACACAGTGCATCTTGACAGCCTCCTACAGTACCTTTATCCAAGTGAGTGGTGCCATCAGCACCTGTTACCTCAACTACAAGTGGCAGCTGAGGATGGAACCGAGCGAGACAGAGAGGGAGAGAGGAAATAAAGATGTAAATGTCATTGAAGAGGCGCCGCATTTTAGTTTCTATATTCTTTCAGTGTGACTACAAGTTCACTGCATGATAAAATGCCATAGTTTCTTATTTGGAAAAGGAAAGAGTGTGAGTAGTTGCTTAGAAATAATAAACAATGTGATGGATATGTTTAAAGTTTATGGATTAAATGACGGACGACAGCAAATTACGTAGAAATATATGTAAGACTGAGTTGACTCAAACTGTAGGTAGAATCAACCTAGACTATCCTGCTACTGTATATTGTAAATGGCAAAAATAGCGTTTGTTTATTGATTCCTGAAGGAAATACCTCTTCACCCATCTGCTGGGTCAGTGGCAGTAAATATTTCTGAAAGACTGTTAAAGGAGGCAGGTACATGAGGTTTATGTACCTCAAATATGAATCATACAGGAACGGTCGATACATGCTTTTGAATTGAAGGGTTCCAGACTGATATTCACGGCAAAATTAAATTGATGCTCGCAAGACCATGACGGTCTTCCGAGGATTCAAGGCAGTAGACAAAGTCTAAAAACAGAGTAAGGGTCAAAAACGAGTAAGATGTAAGCATGAAACAAAGTTACAGGGATCGACGGGCGGAGGGAGGCACTGTAAGCAGACACACAATCTTACACTAAAGCACAGGGAATCAGGAAATAATACTGGTGTGTGAAATGAGAGTTAATTGAACAGCATGAGAATAAGGCATGAACAGGTGATAGTGATCAGCCTGATTGCCTGATTGCCTGACACCCTGAAGCCAAGCTCAGGAACAGTTTTCATATTATTTGAATCACACTTGGCAATTGAGATGTGTTCATCTTGAAACAGCTTAAAAATGCACAGTTTCATATGGCAAATGCAATCATTTATGTTGCAGATCAACATGTATAAGTGGTGGAGACGGATTTAAAAGCTCCAAGTGAAGTGTCCAAGGTAGTTTGTCAAACAATTGTGTATTTAATGAGTCTAAATGGTTGGTGCATATTATCAAGTATAAAACAGTTTGAATTGTAGTTTAAAGTTAACAAAAGTGACTATAAAGGCAAGTATATACATAGATACATAGAATTATTACCCAAGATACAGCATACCATGGTATTGACCAAAACAGAAGCAGAGGAAAATAGACAGAGAATACACCCAGTCAGTTTGGTCCAGGGAAACACCACCAAGCAGAAGCAGAAGTACTCCATATCAGAAATGGGCCTCTTTTATACAGGAGAGAACTGGGGGGGCTGGCATGTCTAATGTCTAAGTTCTATTGGCTAACTTATGTTGATATGGGAAAGTCTCACATAGGTGTTTCAGACGTCTTGGCATCGGCCCCCTGCAGCGTGTTCCGCACTGTATGTTGGCCATCTGTCAGACCAACAGACCTGAGAAGTATTTGTGTATGGGGGGGTTTGTGTTTTAAGGAAGTTACAACAAAGGCTTGTCTGGTCTGAATGAATTAGCTGCCCCACTTCTTCTGGGGGATGGGAATACAGTAAGATCAGATGAAATGTCTCAGGTGATCAATTAGTCTGGGGAACAAATAGTGGACTTTAATAATAACTCTAATTAATATAGGTCATAAGGTCCAGCCAGCCATTCGAATCCACCAGGTGAAAGGGCCATTTTAATTGGCTTGGTGGTGGCATCACACGGCACAGGTCATTGGGTGATGTTGCCCTCATATTTCTCTTATTGATGTGTTGGCTCCGCTTGAAAAATGAGCATTGTCAAGATGAGAACAAAACCCTGTTGTTTGAGTCAGCACCTATTCTCGCCCTAGTCTGTCCATGGGTTTGTACACACCTAACACTACTTTAGCTTCAATTGGTTGGCCTAGTTTTCATCACCTGATAGTTCATAAAGTCATTGATCCTATTATGTGTTGATCTTCTTGCTCTGGCATCTTAGAAATACAAATTGTTTGTACAGTTCACATGATGTATGTGAAGAACGTATTCAAGGACATTGCATTGATTCTGGTGTATGTTAAATGTTTTTCTACCGCTTGCGGTAATCTTGTATCGGCCAGGATGTTTTCTGCAGTGCCTTTTAAATTATATTTGGGAGTTTTCGTTGAATATTTAACAGCTATCAATGTTCAATACAAAATAATAATAATTAGCCATTCAGAGATCTCTGCTGTTTTAGTCCTGTGAGGTCAAATTACAAATAGAATTTAGTTTAGATTACATTTTCTGTCACTCTAATTGGTTCGATAAATTGTTTCACCAAATATAACTCCTAATTTTCAGATATTTTGCACGTAGCATGTCGGTGGCTGTCGCTTGGCGATGGTGACCTCGTGTAGCCCTTCAGACAGATGACTCTGTAGATCTGGCCAAGGCATTCACTCATGTTGAGTGCTGCTGCGTGGAGATGGCTTGAAGCTGCAGTCTCCCTACTTCTTTAATTAAAGCTGGAGTGGAGGGCATGCACCAGGCCGGCAACCCCCCTGCCCTTCTCTCTCTCTCCTTTGACGGGTGCTCAGAGTCCACTTCATTTAGAAGCCAGTCGGGGGGGGGGTGTCTGATTGTCTGAAACGACTCCTTTGACGTAAATGAACTCCTGTATTCTTTCTATTTTTCATATATTTTTATTGAGTAAGTAAGTAAGCTTGTTTAGCAGATTTCACAAATATAAAATCTCAAAGTGCTTTACATTCAAAACATCAAGATAAATTGTATTAAAAGAAAACCAGAAATGTTGATTGTACAGTAATACCAAATGTTTTTCAGATCTCATTTCCTAATGTATAAATAAAACAAGTATACAAGCATACTACATACAACATACTATATTAACTCCATAACCATACAGATATTATATGCCTTTTAACAACATATTTACAAGAACAAAAACGTGTTTAGCAATCTGTGAGGGCAAGGCTTGCCTTTACCCTGGAGACCTTCATAATGTCAAGATTGATGGTCATCTTGATCGGCCTGGATGAGATACTGCCATAGAGATTTATGACTTGTTGACGGATGAGTTTAACTTCAATCTTCATCAATCTTTTGCTAGTTTCTGTCTTGCATGCAATTAAAAAAAAAATTATTGTTTTGCTTAAACACGATTTTGAAAACAGGGCTACTTTAGTCAAAACATTACACACAATTCAAACAACCATACACACAAGTAGCAGAACACCTCAGATATTTTGGAAATTCAAACACTCACATTCAAAACTACACAATTTTGTCACCGTATCAGATTCGGATTTAAACATTTAGACACTGCTGTGCTCAATCTAAAACACTATTAACGTGTTCTTTTCTAATGATACTGCACAATAATATTCCTCACCACAATGCAAAATCAGACAATGCATCAATGTATTTCCAAAGGTTACATTTACGTTTAGTACTGAAAATTTGAATAGAAAATATATTACTCAAAATAGAATATAGTACACTGTAAACACAACAAAAACATTTGTGAGAAATAGAACTTCACTTCACTGAGAACTTCACTGGCTCCCCATTACAGCTTGCATCCAATTCAAGTCACTGGTGCTAGCCTACAAGGCAGTACATAGAACAACCTCAAGCTATCTCCAAGCAATCGAAGTCTCACCTTTTCTCCATCTTGGTACCACAGTGGTGGAACGAGCTTTCAGCAACAATCAGAACTGCTGAAACACTACCCACCTTCTGTAAGAGACTCAAGACACATCTCTTCACAATCCACCTTGGTACCTTGACCAGCGACCTCGCCACCTCTTAGCAATCTAACCTATCTGAGAATGTCATCTCTGAATCCCTTTTTTTACTTCTCATGCTCTTACCTCTTGCTCTTACTTCTCATGCTCTCTCTATTTAAAGAAAAAAAAAATAATAATAAAGTAAGCACTTTATTAGCTAGGCCATTAATTATTGCAGTTTATATAGTTGATTACGTGGTAATAGGTATAATGAAATTATGCTGCAATTCTTCCATTTAGAATATTGTTTGCTTATAATTGCTTATAATTGGTAGATGACCTGTCCAACTACTGACAAATGTATTACATGTAAGTCGCTTTGGATAAAAGCGTCTGCCAAATGTCGTAAATGTAAATGTAATAAATTACAGTAAAAATACTGTAAAAACCCAATGCATCATTTTTTTTGTTTGATCTGGCCTTAGCATTTTGTTCAAATCACAGGCTATATCTTCTCTCACAAGACAGTGAGAAAAAACGTTTGGATGGGGAATCCATCCTTACACAGACCCTGCATCAGTTTGGTCACATGCCTTCTCCATGGCTTGATTGAGGGGTATCCTGACATAAGGAGTATGTAGACACTTACTGTATCTACATACACTTACTGTATTCACATTTGAACTGTAAGTTAAAGGACATGGTTTAATCATGCACAATGGGGTGGCCTGTTGTTAGGACCTATGTTAGCATGGTGGTGTAGGGAATCATTCTGCATAATGCAACATTGTGATTTTACCACCATGTGGTCCTGGGACATTCTGTAGATCTGTGGCCAATTATGTTTATCTTCATCTTACAGTAGTGTACAATGTTACCTTATGTATGTTGCAGAAGTACTGTGAACTCACCAGTTGCATTTTCATAGTGCTTATGGCTGATTGGTGAGTTTAGAGTTACTGTAAGCACCTAAGTGCCTGTTCGATCAATTGCTTCATAGGTGGGGTATTTTGGAAGGCAGTGCTTTGAAATCGCAAAGAAGTGACATTGTATTAGATTTCTGTGTGTAATGTAGATTTAGTGTGTTTAGTGTTTTGCAAAAAGTGTGACTGAGAATGTGCTTATAGTTGTGCAGATCTGGGGTGTGGCTTGGCTTCCCAAGTGGAAGGTTTCACTAACTGTGTGATTTATACAATTTTAGTTTGTAAGCAATTGAAAAAAAACTGTAAATAATTAATCTATGTTTTGTAACCGCTTCTGAAAGTCATTCTTAGATGTTGAGATTTACTGGAGGATTGGATTTTGGTCACAGTTCAACTGGATTTGTAAAACTTTACACTAATATACAGAACACTCGGCTATATAATTCACCACCGTGGGCAAATGAACATTGGGACATCGGGACTATTTAATTTGCCACTACAATTGAAATGTTTTAATACACCCTAATATAAATTCTTTATTAACACAGGCAATGCAATGTCACCCCTAGTAGCATACAGCCTTCTCTTTGCCTTCGCTTCCCATCGGCTTCCCCCCTTGTGAGACAACATGAGAGACTATGAGTCATATAGAGAGGGCCTTCCTTAGATTTTTCCTCTAGTGAACCCTCCCCCCTTCCCCGCGCCTCGCTGCCTCATCTGATAATTTCCTCTGTTTCTCATCAGCCGATTGCGCTAATCCCTCCTCCCCATTATTATTCCGATAGCGTCTCTGTTGCGTAACTCGCCGATGCAGGAATTGAGAGCTCAGACGTATTGTACCAAATCCTTGTCGTCGTGGCCATGAGCCAATCAGGGAAAGATGCAATATGGGATATATGATGTGTAATATAGTGTGATATATGTAATGATGTGATACTTTAGCTACTAATTCCCGATGTCACCCCTCCAGCAGAATGTGTCACTTAACGATGACGAATGTACGACCTGTAGCTATTGACAAACGTACTGTGCGTTGCTTTGGATAGAAGCTTCTGCTAAATGCTGTACTGTTCGGTGTAACGGGAAAGGAAAGAATAAAGGCGTGCTAAATAAAACGTAAGGAGATATCATCCACAAAGAAATGAAACGGACAGCATGTTCCAGTCAAAAAGAAAAAAGGAAAGCATTTGGTGTGCTGTTGAATTTGAGCCTTTTTAAGCTCCTCCTGGCCGATGGTGTGCAAGGTCCACGGGGTTTCACGTGTCCAAGTGTTCCTCAGAGCATCCTGAGTCCTCCGACACTAAAGCATGGCTTAAGTCGTGTGCAGTGTTAACCTGTGTGTGACGGAGATCGTCCATCCCCCTCGGGGAATTGGACCCCGATCTCCCATGCAGAGAGCGGACGCTCCTACAAGGCAGGCCAAAAACCCATGGGCCCTGGCCTGCGTCGCCAGAGCATCCTATGAGGTGTCGGAGAGTGAGGATTAACACCGCACAGCTACCTGCTGGCCACCGTTACATGTGCATTCATGCCCGTCATGGTCTGTGTAATCACCACGTGGCAGTATAAAGGAGTGGGGGGCTTTGCCTAATAGAAGTGGTACGCAGTGGACTCTAGAACCAGAGACACTATAAAGAGGAGACATGCCACTTAGAGAATTGTGAATGAAGCTCTATGGGAGAATTCTGAAACGCAAATATGTCAGTTGATGGAAAATATTCCGCCCCTCGCACCAAAAGAGCCAGCCGTCTGCTTTATAACTGCTATTATTTAGCCAATCGTATGGTTGAACTGACGCAAGCCGAGGCGCAGTAGAAGCATAATGTGTGGGGAAAATTGCTTTTAAAACCTAATTTTGGGGGCAAGGTCACCAAACGTTTTAAGACGAGTATCAGATTTGACTCGTGATTGTATACACGCAGTTTATATGTCGCGGTGACTATCGAACGAGCAGTTATGACTCTCCACCCATTCATTTCAATAAGGTCTTCCTAAATAACTGCCTGGGGCATTCCAAAGATGGCTGCCGAGTGGCGAGAACCCCCCTCCTCTCCACCCCGCTTCCTTGCAATATTTATTAGATTAATTGAGTCAGGTACAGTAATCATTGGGAAAATAGGAACCACAAGGCATGGAGCACATTCAGAATGTGCGTCTAGTTTGGTTTCCCCCGGCTGTTGATTGAACCTGAGCTACAGTCTTGTTATAAACATATGTTTTTCCATATTGAGCCAATATAGAGTAGTGACACTGGAACATATGTTAAAGGGAAGTCTCCTTTAATTAGTCTACACTGGGCTGCATGAAAACACTTATTCTTTCACTTTATGCAGTAGAAACTGAGATGAATGTCTGTGTGTGATTGAATAAGTGTGTGTGTTTGTGTGTGTGTGAAAACAGCGAAACAGGCCAGAAACACACAGACGACACAGAAGAGCCTAATGTATAGCCATTTAGGTCCCTAAGCAGTGGGGAACATTTACTAACTAAATGCCTCACTTTACAAATAGGTTTTTAGTTTGATTTTGAAGGTCGAAACAGTACTGGCACCCCTAACATCAGCTGGTAGGGAATTCCACAGAAGTGGGGCCCTATGTGAGAATGCTCTAAATCCTGCTGATTTCTTTTTAACTTTAGGGATGGATAGCAAGCCAGCCAGTGTCCTGTTATGTTTTTATATAGCTGCCTTTACTGTGTATGTCCTGGCTGGCAGAATACATGATCAAACTTCAACCACTTCAGCAGTGCACCAGAGGATCTAGAAACGACTTGATCTACTGTTTGATATCTCCTGCGTGTGTGTGTGTGTGTGTGTGTGTGTGTGTGTGTGTGTGTGTGTGTGCGCATGTATGCATGTGAGAGAGAAAAAAAGTCGTAGGCACGTGTGGGCAAACATTTGTCAGTTCACGAGGTTGTGCGTTGGCTGACATGAAGAAATGGCAGCCTATATACGTACACAGTCACGGTACACAGATGAGCATGAGGGAATGTAAAGAACAGAAGATTGTGAAGAGAAGCACCTACTTCCATCCCAGACTGTCTCGGCTCCTTTATGGAGAATCTCTGTCACATTCACATTATCCGTTATGACAGGACCCCTTTCCCTTCCTATCAGAGGGGTGGGGCTTCAAATCCCCCATCCTGACACATTCAACAATAGCAAGCCATCACATGGCCACAGTTCCCCGCCTGTGTCGGGAGTTCCAACTAAAGAAAGATGATTATTCTGTTTTTAACGACGTTTCCCAGTAAATACCAGGATGACTGTCTTCAAGATGGGCAAGTTTTCATGACTAGAGACTTAATTTCCTGGCTGGATTAAGTCTTTTTAAGCTGTTTTGTTGATGTGTATACAACAGTTTAGCAATAAGGCTCCTTCCAGGCAACACAAACAAATCGGGGGGGGGGGCGGGATCTAGATTTGTTAGGACTGCAGTCGTCAGCGATACACATCAGTTTGGAGTGACAAGACATAGCAACACATCTTTGGCCCTGTTTTGTATTGTGCTTCACAGAGACCTCTGTAACCTTCAAGTGTCAGCCCATATGCAGAGCCATAGACCTTAGCCCTTAGATATCTTCATAAGCCCTCTTCTTGTTTGGAGCGGTCACAGTGATTGACCCAACGCTCCCATATATACGAGGACAGGGGTGTTAAGAGTTGGAGCAGAAGGCGTTGAAAGAAGATGAGAAGATTCTTCAGCCATTTATATGTCCTATGTTGAAGTGAACCTTATGAAACCATTCTCATACTGTGTATTACAAGCACAGGTGCATTAGTAGTAAATCTCAATGGCAGGCAGGTTTGGTGAGATAATTGCTGTCTTGTAAAAGGTCAATATGCAAGTGGCATGAGATTTGAGCTGTGGTCAGTTATCATATACACCCATCTTCCCAATGACAGCTGGTATTATTACACACTTAATACAACAAGAAATTATGCAAAAAATAAATAAAAACTATAAGAAAACTGTTTGAATTTTAAATGTTGTGTGTGTGAGGCTGTTCAGGATTTGTAGCGTTCTGGAAGGGTGGGGAGGGGGGGCTGATCGGAGTAACTGAGGGTGTCACCCTCCCTCTAATTGGCTGACCCCGGAGGATTGGCGTCGTGCCAGTGCAGAGTCGGGTCACCCAACACTTCCCATGTAGTCGTCATACAATAGCACCTCCACTCGTACGATAACGGCTCTCTCCATCCATCCATCCATCTGCTTCAGTGTAGACTAGATACAACTATGCACGCCCCCCCCCTCTCAATGCAGCTCCTTGCGGCAGCGAGTCGATGCTCTTGATCCGGGGGGGGGGGGGGGGGGGGGGGGGGGGGGGGGGGGGGGGGGGGGGGGGGGGGGGGG
>JAODTR010061348.1:0-16845 GCA_025399935.1 Amblyopsis rosae
TAAATATGGTGGGTGATTAGTAATTGGAGTCAGGTGTGTTTGGTGGTAGAGAGCAGTGGCACAAGTCTCCGCCTTGGTATGCCTGTGTCAGCAGGAGTAGACACGCCCCCTAGCCACTACTAACCCTTCATCAGTGCAGGATCCTCACACACACAACACTATCCCAGCCTTGGCAATGTGTGTCCAAAGTGGAGGGCGGAGCTTCTGAGGGAGCGCCCTGTGGCGTTGGATGGAGAGGTTTTGTGTTTAGGGCTGGATGATATATGGAATATACTCGATGTATTGTGGCATGTTCTACACGCGATGTAGTAAATTACTATATCGTGAACATCGAGTACTTCAATTGTCACATTTTCTTTAAGACGCTCGTCGTTGTCATGATTCACATGATTCATGACAGGCGAGTGTGACGTCGGCGAGATGTGTGTTCGTTTATGTCTCCCGAAGCAAGGCAGTACTACTGTTCTCTGCTTTTACTATCCACATGACATGACTACACCCTCACTCACTAACACATTTTCAAGCGCACCCTGGAGTACAACAGCAACCGGTTTGTCAGGAGATGAACAATGGCTAAATCATATCGAGATGGTTCAGCTTTAAAAGATCGAATAAGCAGCAGATATTATATGTTGAGTGTAATATGTTGCAGCAAGTGCAGAAACACTTTTTTGCATAATTTACAACAGCGGCATAAACTTCAGACTGCGTTAAACCTTGTGGTGGATGTACAGTAGGCTCTAGTTCTGCAATACAGACTGGAAAGCCAACGCTTCTTCTTAAAACAATAAGATTTGCAAGCTTCATTTATAAGGCCCAAATATTGTTAAATATTTGCACATTGCGGATACAAACAACTTTGTTTGTCTGCTATTTCTGTAGACTATGATAAAGGATTAGCTATCCCTATAGAGATGCCAGGTAACAGTTCTCCATACAAAATGCTAAAATGGCGAGCCAATATGCTATGCCCTGGTTTACCCTAGGCTGGGGCGTAACTAAGAGATTCACTTGAAATAAATATGCGCTTAGACTCATTTGTGAGATGAGCAGGGCGTCCATTGCCGTCTGTATGAGCTTTAACTTGTCACCCGTGTGCTCTCAGTGGACACAGTGGTCTCTATGGACACAAGACTGGTCTCTATGGACACAAGACAGTTCTTATAATTCTATGTGCACAGCACAGACTGCGCTCTCTGTCTGTAAACGTGTAAAACAACTGAATAGGTATTCTCAGATATGTGTACATGTGCACATATGAGTACATATATATTTATTTTATTAAGAATTACTTTAACAGGTGCATCTTGTTCAGCAACACGTGTTTTACTGTACATTTTAATTAGATTGTTGCTAGAGAGATTTAACTTTATATTTGATATACGTTTATGTCAGTTTTTCACTCCAATTTTGATAAACTGTGTTAGTAAACAGGTAGATCAACAGGTAGATTTTCCCCATGGATGCCTTTTACATATGTGAATGAAACGAATGGGTTTGTTACAAGTATAGTTCTGTCTGTGGATAAAACTATGACAAACATGTTAGATGTTGAGATCATAAGTTTGACGTTCATTAAGTAATTGGTCATAGTACATGTCAATCAAAATACTAAGTTGGCAGATCTTGACCCAGTTAGCCAGCATTGTGTTTCAGAATAAGTAAAGGCTGGCTCTTCCAGAGAGGGGTGTAGAGGGGTCCGTTTATAATTGGTAATAAAAGGTGTGTCTTCAGATAGGGTACCTCCCTATGTTTATAATTGGTAATAGAGGGTGTGTCTTCAGATAGGGTACCTCCCTATGTTTATAATTGGTAATAGAGGGTGTGTCTTCAGATAGGGTACCTCCTTATGTTTATAATTGGTAATAAAAGGCGTGTCTACAGATAGGGTACCTCCTTATGTTTATAATTGGTAATAGAGGGCGTGTCTTCAGATAGGGTACCTCCCTATGTTTATAATTGGTAATAAAGGGCGTGTCTTCAGATAGGGTACCTCCCTATGTTTATAATTGCTAATAGAGTTTGTTGCGATGCAAGGGGGAATACATAATTGTTAAAGGTGAGTCAGCATTGTAAGACAAATAACTTACAATAGTGCTCATTGTGTGGAAAACACTATACAACTATACTGAGCCTATTCAGCAGAGAGCTGACAGAACACTGAATAATGGCAGACACCCTGGCTCCATACATAGGAACACAAAAAAAGTGTTGCAGACGCTCCACAAACACTACCCTTAGCCCTTTTTACACATGCCGCATATCCCTGTATTTTACAGGGACCGTTCCTGCATGGGGTCATGTGTGAACGGGAATAGGGGTCGATAAACCTGTTTATCTGTTCCCCCAATTTCCCAATTTGCGACCTAGTAACATTCCATGGAAAATGCCGGTATGGCTGAGACGTGATTGAAAGCAGAACCAGTGCAGGGTGAACACTTTAAGTGCTTGTCCCTGCACTCGTTCTGCTTTAAACTCATCGTGAGTTAAATAGTTTTACTGGGTTTGATAGGTCATCCTGGTTGTCAAGACAATGAAAAATACTATCAACAATAACCTCTCTCTGTAGTTTTGCTGGAATTTTTTTTTTTTAACATGCTTGGTTAGAACACAAAGCTAAAATGTTTGTATAGAGTACTATTTGTAAGCTTCAGCAAATTAATGTACCATACTGCAGTAGGGCCTCTGCACAAATGTAGGCTATAAATGGCCTGGACTAAAATGCAAACAACAGCATCAGCGTAAAATACAGATGATGTAATTTATTTGCTTCATACATTTTATGTAGAGAAGCAAATTGCACAAAAAAACGAATCTCACAAATAAGATGTTGATTGAAGTCTCCTGAAAACGTTTTTGAAAACCATCCATAAAGTGTTGCATTAGGTGTGAGTGGGGTGGGGAATTTGCAAAGAAAAATCAAAGCTTGTCCTTAACTGGGCCAAGTGTCGGTGGTACGAGGGGATGCTGAGCCTTGTCTTTCTGACAGGCATGTGCACGCACACACGCACGCACACGAGCACACACACGCACACACACGCGCACACACACACGCACACACACGCGCACATACATACCGTTGGGGAGCTACATGTCCAAGTTTGCTGACAAGAGATCTGGACTGGCTCTTTGCTGGCTTAGACGCTATAGGGCATGCCTTGTCTCTCTCTCTCTCTCTCTCTCTCTCTCTCTCTCTCACTCTGTGTCTGTCTACGTACATCTCTCTCTCTCTGTAATTACTTATAAGAGCACAGAGATTATCATGTCCCCAGGTCCCAGTGCTAACAAAGCCTGTTCTCCATATAACCCCTGAGCTCTGACACTGTCCCTTCATTAAAGCAGGCCGCTTAGACATTAACCCTCCGCTTCCCCCCCGCCACTATCCCATCCTAGATGTCTACCGTCCATGTCCCTAACTGTCTCCTGACCGCCCCCTTGCCCCTCCTGTCCCGACCCATGCAGGGTTCCATTCGAGCCGTCTTCCCATCAAACACAAGACCGTTCATTGCTATAGGTTGCTCCCGCAGAAGCCAGATATCGCCTTGTGGTCCACTAGCTTACGGTTCCCTGTGTAACACTTTGTGTAGAAGTACTTCTACACAAAGTGTTACAGGCGGCTCACAACAACAGTGACCTAGCCTTCACAATGTGTTTCCATTGTGTGGGGCGGAGCTTATGAGGGAGGACCCTATGGCATTGAAGGGAGAGGTGTTATTTCTGTTCAAGTTCAAATAATAACAAGTCTTGCTTTCAAAAGTATGTTCAGATGGCCTTTCTCATCAAACAGCAGCTCGTTTTGGGGTCCGTTGTTGGATATAGTCTTCTCCCTGGTATTCTTGAGTCAGGCTCCATGTATTGCACTTCTGATAGAGTGTGTGTTGTTTGAATGAAGTGCGGTAAAGTCGGCCCTGTATTCTTTCAGTCCAGACCAGCCCAGCCGATAGAGGTGGGCGATTACTCCCGGGGGGATGCTGTCTCTGCCAAGAGGGCAGTCTTCGTGAAAACAGCTTTCAGACTCAAAGGGGTGTCACGGACGAGTTACTAACTCCAGCCCATAATAAGGCAGTGGACGTTGGCTCCGTTGGGGCTCCAGTGCCAGGTAACCTGGAGCTCTATCTAATCTTCTCGCTGACTGGCAGTGGAATATCTCCCTGTTGCTGTAGGGAACAAGATGGTGCTCCAGTTGAGCTGCGCCAAGCCAGCCAGCTGTCAGAAGTGGGATGGATGTGGTGTTCTCTCTGCATGCATGTCAGCACAGTGAAACAGCTTCAAGCTGTTGTAATGGAGCAACCCGACACTGTTCAAATGTACAGTGGGGGGGGGGGGGGGGACTGTGGGTCTTACTGTGGCAGTTGGAAACAGCGTGTGTTGTGTTGACAATAACATGAAAGTCAACTAATTAACCTGCGTGTATGCACTCTATTAGTCAGATTATTGTTTAAGGCGATACTCATATTAACATTTGGTCGTGCAGAGTCTGATATCCATAATTGGTCTGTTATAATAGAAACCATGATTACAATTAAAAGAGGTTCTGTCTGATTGGATTTACAGAATAACTTTACAGATTTACAGACCTCTGCCTCTCAACACACATACATCGAACATAGCGTTAGTTCAGGCAAGCCACCAAGTCAAACCCAGGCCATAATCTCATTCATCCCTGACCAGACTGCTCAGGGAAGCACAGCTAAGCATACAATCGGCCAAGCCCTTTCAGGGTAGGCCTGTGCGATATGGCCAAAATGTATATCACAATATATTTATAAATTTTGGTCGATACGATATAATTCTAATATCGATATGAACAATTTAAGCCTGGTTATTTCCATGGCTCTGGACGCAGCCAGCTAGTAACATCTTCCACAGAAGACGTGACTTAGCGGAGAAAGCTGTCGCAGTAATATTAAGCCATTCTGTTACATTTGCATTGTGTATTGTTACGTATAGGTTAATGAATTACCGGAAATAAGTTCAAAAATCGCATCGGCGTTATTGAAAAAGCGAGATATATATAGATTTTTTAGCATTCTTTATTAGTCCAGCCCTGTAGTGTTTTATATGTAGTTAGGTGCCTTATTTAAACGGCATTCCCATTTCTGGCATTTCCACTGTGAGTGTTTTGTAACGCTCCCCCTTTCGTGCTGTGTCTGACTTAATCAATGTCATGGAGTTTTCATTCATTGGTGCTTGCTCTGATCTGCAACTATGGAGGGGGGGAAGGGGGGTGGTATCTTGCTGCGCTCGTTTGAGCTCCCCAAAATAACTGCACATGTAAATTATTCTCTTTGGCTATAGTGATACTGACTGAAACAGTCAAATTTAATGCACAGTTTTGAAAATACTATAACAAAATACATGTACAAAATAATTCACGGATGCTTTTACTCACACATTGAAGTAAGAAATGCAGTTAAGTACAATGTATGCATTACAGAGCCAGTGTGAACTCTGAAATGCCCAAACTGAACAAAACAATAAGCATATGTATATCGTGAGAGGTATTTGTAAGCTGTGCTGCAGACAACGTGTCTTTGTAAAACGTTACGTAAATGCACATAGCACAGATTGTCTGGCAAGCTGTGCAGATCTCTTCTCACTTCCTCTGAAGGAAAAGACATTTCACTAAGTGTTTTTTTGCCTTAATCTAGTAGCTTCGCGAGATCAGGGTGGTCTCGCTTCAGTTTAATTTCGCTGTATCAGTCTGGAAAGTTTAGGAATAATTTTGAATGTGTCAGAGTAGCAACTGAACTTTCCAATCAGCTTTGTGTTTATAGCTACATGGGTGTGGTTTAAATGTGCCGACAGCGGAAACAATCAGATGGTTCATCCAGTCAACTGCAAAGTACCTGCCATTCACAGTTTCAATCTATGGCTCCCCAGATGGACTTGTGACAACAATTCCTCTGGCATGTCAGGTTATTAATTTAATACAGAGTGCATGTAAATGTGTTTTTTTGTTTTACTTTATGTAATGTGTAATGTACTGTGATTAGTATCGATTTTTTTCTGCATGGATTGCACTTTCAACCAGACTACAAAAATACTCAAAGTAGATTTATTGCATTGAAATTACATTAACTTTGTCCATTCTAGTAATGTCATTCCGTAACAACTTAATAAAATAAACCCAAAGAAAACATAATGTAAACATTATGCAAGTAAGTCAAAATTAAACAAATTGGCTTGTTTTCTAGTCTGAAACCTCCGTTTGGCCTCATTATTGTATCAACTAGGGCTGTCCCGAATACCATTTTACAAGTTTCGAATAATTGATGGTATTTCCGAACGAGTATTCTAATTCTCTCTCAAAAACACTATTAAAAACACTCAACTATAATTAAAAAGTATAACATAAGTAATCTTCGATTCCTAGCTTCAGTGAGCACACATGTAAACATAGCCATGCGCTCAAAATTAACACTTTGATTGACACGTCAATTGAGCCAGTCTTGCTCTCTTCTTACAAACATAACCAATTGCAATCAATTGTGTTGATGACAGTGTAGGGCAGGCGATTTCAACTTGTGGGTTTATATGGAGACAGTAGGGATTAATGGGAAAACATGCATGCATAATGTGAAAAACCGAATACTCGCATCTCAATATTTAAATCGAATACATACCCAATGAACGAATACCCGAATAATCGAATATTTGGGGCCAACCCCAGTATCGACTGGTGTGTGTTTATTCTAAAACATAACTACCTTACTAATATTACTATTTGCCTACTAGTCTACTTCATATGTAGTGTTTACTATGAAGTTAACTACATAATTTACTATTACTACGACTACATGCATTTCTCTTAAATTTCTTTCATCTGATTCCTTTAACCATTTTATTAACGTATGTAATTTCAGTATCATGTTATGTATCTTTATTAGAATCCTTTATTCCTAATAAGTTTTATTGTAATAATTGTTTTATCTGATCATTTAACCATTATTATTATTAATGTTTCTCTGTACTTCTGTATTTGTTTATGGGAAGCACAACTTAACATGTATTCCCTCTCTATAAAGCAATTTGAACTGCAATTCTGTTTGAAAAGTGCTATATAAATTAAGATTATTACTATTATAATTATTATTATTTATTTATTTTTTCTGCCACTAGATGTCAGACTAGAGCATCTTAGACTGAAACAATTGCTCCATATCAACAACAAACAAAGTGCGTGATCAGCCGGCCCGGGTATGAATGCAAAGAACAGAGGGGCTCGCAGGCTCGCACTTTAACACACACAGAGAGAGAGTGTCATGTCATTCTGTGCTCAGGACGCCATCACTCCACTAAAACATAGAAAATAGATTTGATGCTATATTAATGTTTAAATGTTTTAGGACCTTTATATTGTAAGGCAGTGCAGCACAATTCCTTCCAAAGTTTCGCCCCTTGTTAAATACTGGCTGGCTTTGTCCCGTAGCTTCACAATACAGTGTTTCTCTGAAATAGCACAATTTGCATATTCATGAGTTGAAGGTCCGTGGCCATAACAAACGTTTAATGAGTTATACAGCTGCCTGCCTGCTGTTCCTTTGCAAAAGACAGACAGCAGCGTTTATTTATTATACACGATATTTGTTGTCATTCAAACCTTGTTGGATAGTTAATGAGATAGTCATGTGTGATATGAGGAGATATTAAATCACCAAGCATTTTATTTCTGCTTAATATAATTATGTGCCAACTTTTCTTTTGGCTTATAAGTTTAGAAGCCGGTCCCAAACGATGCAGCCCAATTAAAAATTTCAAGTTGGTGGCATGCTGATTGCATATGACTTTGAGCCGAAGCCGGTGTGCTCACTGTCGATCTCAAGCTGTTCAAGCAGTTAATTAAAAAAACGAGATGTGGCGGAGCAAATCGGTTACAGATTGCAATTAATGCTCTCCGCTCATTGGGCCAGGAGAGAGCTAGCCTGCCTCGTTACCGATTAGCATGTGCCTGCTGAGGTCAACGCATGTAGGAGAAATAACCCCTTTTATGTGCCCCCCCGCCACATTCTTTTTCATTATTAAAACCAAACCAAGCGGTAAACCAATCGTGTGCAAGGAGAATTATCATTTAGGAAGAAAATAACTCCACCGTCTCACACAACTCCGGAAGATATCCCTGTTGCCATGGTAACATTGCACGAGCAAGCTGAGTGGAGGTGGGTCTTTTTGAGAAAGACGCTGCCTTTTCTGTACTTTCCCTGTCCATTTCTTGTCCATCTGTAAAATGCCAAAAGGTACGCTAACAGCAGATACGGTATGTACATTTTTATTGGAAAATATTATCTATTTATCAATCTATCTATATCTATCACACTATTAGTATTGCAAGTAGTTCATCCTAATATGAGACCTAGTCAAAATATGCACAAAACTTTTATTTCTCATTTTTCCAGGCCCAATCTATCTGTGTCTGCTTGTGTCATAGTGTTCTGTCTTAAAATTTTTCTACAAATACAGTAAGGAAAATGATTAAAAGTTCAATTAAAAGTCAAAAGACCAGACGGTGGCATCATTCTGACAAGTTGCCGTTTTAATAAGCAGTTTCGCAAAAGTGTTATATGAATGGATTCACAAATGTTTTTTTTCCTATTCACTTTACTATCCACATTGGACCAAGGATCATAATATGGAAACTACATGAATTGAATGTATGAAAATCAATGTATCTCAGGGCCCTCGGTGGAATCGTCTACTTTATCACTTTGTGAACAAGGAGATGGGCTGCTTCTCTGGCTTTTTAAAGGAAATGGGAGATGACTGACTGAATGGTTTGTATTTTATGTAACGTAAACACACCCATGAATAACGAAGAGACACTTTTGAACCATGTGCCTGGCACTGTGACCGTTTTATCCACCGTGCATGGAGTGTGCACATGCCCTAAATGAACTTGCGCAATGCGCTTTAGATCGTTAAATAGGGCCCTCTATTTCATTAAAGGGAGTGTTGTTTTTTTAGTTTTTTATCAAGTTATAACAGTTTTTCTCTAGCAGCACTCCAACTTTAATGCTGTGTCTGCTTCATCACTAGTTCACGTATTACAGTTGTCAATGCCCAGCTCTGAGCCGCCCACTACAACTTTGACAAATGTGTCAAGGAGCTGAGTGAGGGGAGGGGCTGAGAGCTTAACGTTAACATTCAAATTTGATGACGTATGAACGGACGGTGTGCTGCTGAAAACAAGCCAGGTCCTGGGGTTCTTTTTAACGGAAATTACTTGTAGTTCTGCTTTCAGGTCATGAAATACTGATTTGTATAAAAACGGGAGTTTTGCCAATATTAACACCAGCATTGCTGTACAGTCCTATTACTTCATTTACAGCTCAAAAAAACATCTAAAGTTGTCATGGATACCCCTAGCTCAGCTTCCCTACTTCCTCTTCCTCCAGGGTCTGCCGTGAGTGGCAGCCCAGCCCAGGAGGAGAAGGCATGGAGTGGCCCTACTGACATACCTACCCTTCACCACCACCTCCATCTGGATAACACCCCCCCTCCACAAGGCCTCTTTACCTCCCCTTGGGACCTCCAACACCACCTAAACCCGTTGCTCTCTCCAGATCCTTCACCCGATCCTTCAACCTCCCTCTCGGCGACATGGCGGTGCCCTCTGCCCAGGAGTTCCACTGGCAGAGCCTGGCGCGTCTGGCCAGTGGCCGGGTGTACCACACCCTGGTGGAGGCGGGGGGGCAGATGTACATGCTGGGGGGGTGTGACGCTGCGGGGAGGCCCTGCGCCGCCCTTGACCTCTACTCCCCCGAGGTAGCGGGCACGCTAGCTTGTGCTGCTAACGCTTTGCAACTAGCTGTAGCTCTCTTTCGTGCTAACTCGTTTGTGCGGACTCATTCATGCTGGCTGACCCATGATACGCATTCATGATAATGCGGCCATGCTGGCTGATTCATGCTAACACATTCATGCTAAAGCATTCATGCTGGCTGACTCATGCTAACACATTCATGCTAAAGACTTCATGCTGGCTGACTCATGCTAACACATTCATGCTAAAACATTCATGCTGGCTGACTCATGCTAGCACATTCATGCTAAAGCATTCATGCTGGCTGACTCATGCTAACACATTCATGCTAAAGCATTCATGCTGGCTGACTCATGCTAACAAATTCATGCTAAAACATTCATGCTGGCTGACTCATGCTAGCACATTCATGCTAAAACATTCATGCTGGCTAACTCATGCTAACACATTCATGCTAAAGCATTCATGCTGGCTGACTCATGCTAACACATTCATGCTAAAACATTCATGCTAGCTGACTCATGTTAACACATTTGTGCTAACACATTCATTCTAATGATTTTATGCTAATACCTACATGCTAAATGGTTCATGCTAATGCATTAATGCTAATGCTTTAAAGCAAACTTATTCATCTTAACAAATTCATGCTAATTCTTTAACGCTAAATCGATCATAGTAATGCAGTCACACTAACATTGTATTTACTGCTACATTAATATGTAATATGTGGCACTGCAGGGGGACCAGTGGATTGGCCTACCCGCCATGCCTACTGCCCGGGCGGGGGCAGCCGTGGCGGCCCTTGGGAAGCAGCTACTGGTGGTTGGAGGGGTCGGGGTGGACCAAAGTCCCGTGCGGTCGGTGGAGGTCTACAATACCGAGGAGGGGCGGTGGAGGAAGAGAAGCTCCCTCCGAGAGGCCCTGATGGGAGTGGCGGTCACTGTGAAAGGCATGGCAGCATATACAGCAGCATATACAGTAGCAGTGGCTAGCTAACTGTGTATAGCAGCGGATAGTAGCGTATTGCAGCGTATAGCAGCATATAAACGAAAAAAATATATTTACTGATGAATATAACACCCACTTGGACAACTTTGAACACTGATATTCCATGTTTGAGGATTGTGGCATGAGCCTTTGTTTACAGTACATAAGGTATCGTTATAGTTTAGTCAGCGATTGTAAGGTTCACTTTCTGTTGTGCGTTTCCAATGTGTGGGGGGCGGGGCTTCTGAGGAAGCACCCTATGGCATTGAAGGGGGAGGTGCTTTTGTTTTAATTTGAGTTCAAATATCAACAATCTTTCTCCAGTTTCGCTGACCCCACCTTTAATGTGAGGCCTCTAATAATGACAGCCTACACCCCCCTGCCTCTCCTCCAGCAGAATGGCCTTGACACATGTTCAATCTCGTGTCCAATGAGCATTACCTACATTAATTAACCTGTGTCTTATCTCCTGGCTTTATTACATTAGTGTCCTCCAGGCTTTATTCCATGTGCTCTATTCCTTCACACGCGGTTCTGTAGTGTTATGCTGGAGGGACAGAACATGCGTCTGTTGTTTTCCTAATTGCTCTTCATACTGTGCCATTCGCGAGTCTCTTTCAAGAGTGTCCATGTGTGTGTGTGCATGTCTGTCCAACTGTATGTGTACACTCTGGTCTGGTTCTGTTGTGTTATGCTGCTGGTTTCACTGGGGCCTGGGAAAACCTATCACAACTCTAGCAATTAAAAGTTAGTTTTTAATAGTTTAAGTTATTTTGTTATGTTTCTGTGTGTGTGTGTGTGCGTGCCTTAGCAGATGGCCGTGTATTGGCTACAGGGGGGATGGGGGGTGACTTACTCCCTCGGTGTACCCTGCAGCAGTACGATCTGAGGAAGGACGTGTGGGCCCAGCTGCCCCCGATGCCCACAGCCCGCTATGACACCACCACGCACCTCCTGGGGAACAAGCTCTATGTGGCAGGTAGCTAGGGCATTGTGTCTGTGGCTGGTAAACCGTGTTACACACAACCATCCTGGAAGCCGTCCATTGAAACGGTTTAGAACAGGGCAGGCACTTCCAAAACATACTTGGCAGGTGATTGGATGAACTGACGGTGGTTGTCTGTCATTGTCAGTTCATGTCACACCTGACCTACGCCCGCAGCTGCCAGTACGACGCTGGTTGGTCGGAACGCAACGATTTCAAGTTTGTCCAGACTGATATAATAAAGTCAAACTGGAGCTTGCGATCAGGACGGTATCATGAGGCTAGCACAGTGTGTCTTAAGGGAAAGAATTTTGTACACCTGCTTTATGGGCAGCAGACAATTGTGTGTATGTGCATTCTTCCCTGCCAGGTGGTCGACAGTGCAAGAAGCCCGTGAAAGTCTTTGAGATGTACGACGTTGAGACGCGCTCCTGGACTGCGTTACCCACAATGCCGTGCAAGCGCTCCTACGCGGGCGTGGTCTGGGACAGCGCCGGCAGGCTGTGTCTCCTAGGGGGCTTGCGTCAGGGCGGCGGGCACCAGAGCTCCAAGTTCACCAAAAACGTCAATATATTTGACGCAAACCAAGTTGAGTCTCGAGCTTCCTGTCTCAGATAGCTACATTAGCTAGTTCCTGTTTCAGATAGCTTCAGTAGCTAGCTTTCTCTCTCAGATAGATAGATAGATCTTTATTGTTATTGCATGGGTTCATACAATAACATTCTGTTGGATCAATATCGAATCTGGCTTGAATCAAACGCTAAATATATTTAAAAAGGGCTGTAATGTAAAACGCACCAATATGCCTGTTTGCTAATGTGGTAATGAACATTCGTGGAATATTTATAAAAAACGAGCGCACACCGCATGCACGAAAAAGGTATGTAAACCAGTTAGCTTGAAAACCAGTAGGAACATAACACCGGTTGGTAAAATTACATTTTGGGTTTGTGGATCATCATTCTGTAACATGATTGAGGAGTGTACCTTTAATGCACTGATTCTCTATTGGATTCCACTGTGGATCCATTTAAATGACACTTGTTTGACACGGGTGTCACAGGTATGTTTTGAGAAGAGTGGAACTCAATGAAGGTTGAGAAGGGGAACGTCATCGCGTAGGAGGTACAGCAGCTTTGTGGCCGTGGGGGTTTCACCCAAGATAAACTTGGCGTTAACTTTGCCACGACAACACGGAGCAACAGGCAGATAAGCCGAGACGGGAGCCAAAGAAGAAGCAAGAGCTTTATGCGGGGATGGGGCGGGAATCAATAAGTCAATTTTGGGCGTGGAGAGACCTGGTCACACACAGGGAGCGGTCAAATGAAAGACAAACGAGCAGAGCAGTGCGTGATTGTTGATGAACAATGGTGTGCGTGCGTGTGTGTATGTGTGTGTGTATGTGTGTGCGTGTGTGTGTGCATGTGTGTGTCTGTGTGCGTGTGAATAAGAGAGTATCCTGCGTTTACACAGTGTGACTCTCAACACAGGCGCATGAAAAAGACAATTGCACCCCACCCCCCCTTCACACCCCCCATCCCCCTAGAATCTAATTTTAGGGGGTGGCAGGTGCTTGAAATTACAAGATCCAGAGAGATATTACTTTATCAGCGCCAGTTTTCTCCCGCAGGCCGTCCCTAAAGCTGTTGTCACGGAGCCAGATCCCATTACCATTCCATTCCCTATCTGGAACATTAGCATGCACGCGTGTTAGTTGACGGCTACATAGTGAGTTAGCTTACAGCTAAATTGCATTTTAAATGATGGCTACTTAGCATGTTAGCCGATGGCTACATAGTGTGCTAGCTTAGAGCTAAATTGCATTTTACATGACGGCTACTTAGCATGTTAGCTGGTGGCTACATAGTGTGTTAGCTTATGGCTACATAGTGTGTTAGCTTACAGCTAAATAGTATTTTAAATGACGGCTACTTAGCATGTTAGCCGATGGCTACATAGTGTGTTAGCTTATGGCTACATAGTGTGTTAGCTGACAGCTAAATAGCATTTTAGTTGATGGCTACATAGCATGTTAGCCGATGGCTACATAGCATGTTAGCTTATGACTACATAGCGTATAAGCTGATGGCTAAATATTGTGTTAGCTGATGGCTACATAACATGCTAGCTGATTGATACATAGCATGCTAGCTGACGTATACATAGCATGCTAGCTGTTGGTTACATAGCGTGCTTGCTGATTGATACATAGCGTGCTAGCTTATGACTACATAACACGCTAGCTGGCAGCTACATAGCGTGCAAGCTAATTGATACATAGCAGGCTAGCTGGCAGCTACATAGCATGCTAGCTGAAGGCTACATAGCTTTAGGTGGCGGTTACATAGCATGTCAGCTGACTACTACTTAGCATGTTAGCTGAAGGCTACATAGCATTAACTGGCGGCTACATAGCATGTTAGCTGAGTACTACTTAGCATGTTAGCTGAAGGCTACATAGCGTTAGCTGAAGGCTACATAGCGTGTTACATACATATGTTTATCCAATCCAACTTTATTTCTAAAGCATATTTAAAACAATCAGTTTGACCAAAGTGCTGAACATTAACACAAGTAAAGAAAATGATGGCTACATAATGTATAAAAGAGCCTGATTGTAGATTACAAATGAATGTGCCCAGCCACATGTGTAACCTTGATCACAAGGAGGCATGGTTGATCTTACCGGGTGTGTGCATGTGAGAACAAAATGGTGGAGTGACCCTCTCTCGTAAAAAGCAGAAGGCTTGTTACAAGCGTAACGTAAACACACTACATCACAGTGTGTGTGTGAGTGTGTGTGTGTGTTGGCGGGCTGGTGTTGGACACTAGGCAGGACTAGGAACCCCCTGGTGGACCTCCTGGTTGATGTGGATCTCCCGGGGAAATGGCAGCCGTCCGCTGCTTGAACAACAAAGGGGCTCACTGGGCTTTGACCTCAAGCCAGCTGTGTTCACTTCTGTTGCCTGTAATGTGCTGCTGGCCTGGGTGGGGGTCCTCTGTTTGACCTCTGCTTGACCTCTGTTTGACCAAAGGACTCTCTACTTCTCGCTGTCCCTCTCTCTCTCTGTCTGTCTATTGCTTGTTCTCTAGTGCCACATTTCTGTTCCTCTCTCCTCCATCCACCTACATCTGTAATGAAGTTATCCTCTCCCCCCCCCATATCTCTCTCCCCCTTCCCCCCCGCCCCACCCACGCATTGTTGCAGACA
Organism: Amblyopsis rosae; assembly: GCA_025399935.1. Taxonomy (NCBI): domain Eukaryota; kingdom Metazoa; phylum Chordata; class Actinopteri; order Percopsiformes; family Amblyopsidae; genus Amblyopsis; species Amblyopsis rosae. The sequence goes on from JAODTR010061348.1 coordinate 14,947, forward strand.
AACACGGCTTTGCAACAAACAACAAAGCCTGAAGAAATAATGTTAAAATAACACCAGACTCAGCATCTTCCCTCTGTTGGGAGGAACGTAGCTGCTAATTAACGTCTAATCTAGATGGGTGTGTGCGTCGGTGCGAGGGCAAATAAACGTCAAGTTAAATGCTGCTATGCTTATAATGTGGCTTCACAGGAACCTAACGTAATTGTTCAAGCGTACGACGTCCTGTCATAGAGCTGCATAGGATAGTTTGGCACATTTGTAGAACGAGAGAGAGAGAGAGAGAGAGAGAGAGAGAGAGAGAGAGAGAGAGAGAGAGAACAAGGCCTCTGGCATCCTGTGAACTAAAGTTCCACTTATATTTAGCTTTTGGACTATTTTGTATCTGTGCGCACAATAAACTCACACACCACACACACAGGCATATACACACACACACATACAGGCATACAGACACACACACATAATAAACACACACACACACACAGGCATACAGATACAGACACACACACACACACACACAGGCATACAGACACACACACACATAATAAACACACACACAGGCATACAGATACAGACACACACACACAGGCATACAGACACACACACATAATAAACACACACACAGGCATACAGATACAGACACACACACATTATAAACACAGACACACACACACATAATAAACACACACACACACACACACACACATAATAAACACACACACACAGGCACACACACACACACACACATTCACTGTGTGTGTGTGCAGGAGTGTGGCTGAGGTCCGAGGAGACCGTGCCAATGAAGACCAAGAGAGCTGACTTCGCGGTGGCCGTCCTCCGTGGTCGGCTGGTGGTGGCGGGCGGCCTGGGTGAGTGTGCAGCGTCCTGACCCCTGACCCATGACACATGACCTTACACGTCCGTCATTGAAGCAGGAGTCAGTGATGCCGTTGAAAGCTTGTCGATATTGAAACTCAAATCATAACAAAACACCTCTCCCTTCTGCGCCAATGGATGAACCCACAGACCCCCCCCCCCCCCCACACACACACGCATGCACACACACACACATTGGAAATGCATTGAGAAGGCTAGGATGTTGTTGTTGTGTGGTGCGGTACCCAATTCTTTTTTCACCATGAACGGCGGAATGCAAGGAGATATTTGACGAATGTGACAAGTGTGTTATCTTTCAACCCCTGCCTATACCTTTAATGACTCTTACCTCATACACGGCCGACATATTCAACTTGCAAATCGCTCAATTGCTGACAAGCTGTCGCCAAGCCCTCTCTAGTGTCCAATGCCAGTGTCTTATGCCAGCGACACCCAGAACTGGCGTGGGGTCTATAGTAGAATTAGTCAAATCAAATGCACAAATAATGTGCATTCCCTCCAAAGAATGTACATTTAGGAAGGAAATGTTTGTATAAATACTTTGATATTGTCAAGTATAAACTATTATTACACTATGGGCCGCAAACAGGCACTAGTAAACAGCGAGGGATTTTAAGATAGCTATCGAAAAAAAGGACGATGCAGAGAACTCGTCACCAACGGCTCGCTGGAAATTAGCATAAAATTGAAAAGTTCTCAACTCTGATCTGTCACTGGGAGACTGTGTCACCGAGCATAGCTCCGCCCGCTGTTGCCGAGAAATGCTGGCGTCCGCACGAAGTGAATTGGACTGTGCCTCTTTGCGAGCTGAACACGTCTGCAGTGTGAATGCAGGGTTACAAATAGCTATGACTTCCGTGCATTACCAGCGTGTTAATTTTGTCTCTTGACTCGTTTAGCAACTTAGCTGATGCACATTGTTTGCAGAGACCGTCTCTAGTCTCAGCCTCTTCATCAGCACTACGTCACATAAGAGATCGTCTCTAGTCTCAGCCTCTTCAT
>JAODTR010061359.1:0-16844 GCA_025399935.1 Amblyopsis rosae
CCACACCCCTAAATGCATTGAAGCAACTGCCATGTGATTGTTGATTAGATAATTGCATTAATGAGAAATTGAACAGGGGTTCCTAATAATCCTTTAGGTGAGTGTATGTACAGGTTGCACGTCTCTCTTGTCAATCGGCTGTTTTGTTTCAGTGGGTGGAGATCACATTTCAGCTTTCCCTTTATCCTCATTTAAAAAAAGAATAATCCGACCGCTTCATTTTCGGAAGATGAACCGTTACAGCAGCCTTAGGTACAACAGTGGCAGAGTGCCAATACAGCTCCGTTATTCACAGGCAGCGGGATGAGAGTGTTGGCTGTGCTGTAAAGTGTTAGCTAATTATATCTTAGTGTACTTGCATACCGTAGCTAGTTTAGCCTAGTAAAATTCTATTTAGCATAACTTAAACAAAAGTTAACAAACTGTCAGGAACCCAACAGAAATTTAGACTTTAAAACTTGAACGATATTAAATGCAGTTGTACTGTAAGGTTATATCGAAAGCAGAGTCCATATTCGTTTGATATCTGTTTAGTTTGGATAATCCATGACGCTGCAAATTTCAAGTTTGCTGCGTATAGCGTTGTCGCCTCGCTACTAGGAACCATGAACGCATGTAAAATCAAGCGTCACTCCACTTACAGCATCAACAGATTGTTTTGCGTGTTTCATTTGCAGGCTGTGAAAAATGAATCAAATAAAATAATACGTTTAACCGACTAGTATTTATGTTTCCGAGTAGCGATGGTCCCAGCGTTTAATCGTTTACCAGACTAATCAGAGTGGGCGAATGTATGAATAATAGCACAAATATGAACGGGCAGGAAAGCCAGTAGTTATGTGGTATACCAGCAGTTTAGCCTAGAAACATTCTTCCCCTGTTGTCTGGTGTATCACGAGGTTAAACCTGGCAACAGATTGTTGCACACCATGTAAATGGCCCCTGCTCTTTCATTGGTCGTGGGCAAGCATACAACCTCACTGTGGGCTTCAAGTTAGCAGAGCTCTGCTAAGTGATTGGCAGTCAGTGTGGTGGTGCTGTTTGAACCCTGACTGGCCTCGGCTTCCCCCAGAGAGAAGCCCACGGGCAAGCATTCAGTTCAATGTGAGCCCAGGAAGATACGTCTCGCTATGGTTTGGCAAGCGGCTCAGTTATGACATCGGTTCACGGAAAAAACTAACTTGTTTAGCAGGAAATAAAACCCATAGAAGAAACTTGTTTCATTCAGTTTAAAGCTGATGTAGGTAGAATTTTTATGTTGTAAAGAGAAGAGGGTTTTGTAAACTCTGGAAACCCTTCATCTGGAGCCCTTTGGTATGCTGTTGGCGAAGCCTGTTGACAAACCTGTTGTAGATGTGTCTGCACATTCATGTGGTTGACAAGCAAGGTTGATTTGCTGGACCACTCGGGGTGGGGGGGGGAATCTGTTTGGTCTGAATCTTTGGGTAGCTGGCATAATGGAAGGGCTGTTTTACACCTATGGTTTGTTTGTTTTGTTTCATATGAGCGTCTGAATCGATAAAAATGTTGTGCATGTGTCCCTGGGTTTGTTTCATCTTCACACAGTCAACATTGAGAGCAGACCATAACTTGTAAACGGAGCCTGTAACACTGCATTGTAGACTTTCTTTGGATTGTCGAAATTATGTTGACATTTAACACAAGAGTTTTTACCTTTGACATATTTTGACAGGTCCAGCAACGTTTGAATGTCGGTATTTTGTAGTAAGTATTTTGACAATGAAGCAGAATAGTGTTGGTCTTTGCTGTGTTCACATATGCTCAAACAAACAGATCTTGGGGGTGGGGAACACTCCACATTTCCATTCAACTACTCCAAACAAGTCAGGTGTGAAAGCTCCCTAAATCAATTTATACAGAGACAGGGGCTATCAGCCAGATATTCTCAGTATTTCACTCACTCATAGCTGACTAATGTCTATCGCATTTCTAACAAAATACACTCATAACTCTAAAATCCTACCAACAGTTCTTTTATATTTAGTATTGATGTTTATTTCTGGTCTGTTAAAGTAGTGTTAAACTTGGCTTGGACTTGTTCAGTTTCCTTTAGCTAGGTTCTGTTTTCTTTTACTTTGTGTAATTCAAGCTGAACATAATGTTTACCATTTGAGCAAGGTTGATAATGACCACCAACCCATTTTTCGATGTCCTCTACAGTATGCTATGCTTTACGTTTATGTTTGTTTAGCTGTTAAGATAACCTAATTCAATTGGTTTGAGCAGTCTTGGTGAGGCCGTGCTTATACGTAGCCTGGGTGAGAGTCGGTTAACTGTCTTCTAACAACAAACTCTTCTCCTTTAACCTGATTCCTGAGCTAATGCGAGGCTGTTTTGTTTAGGGGATATTAGAGAGATTGCAGTAATAAAAAATTTGGCTATGGTATGCAGTTCATAATTATGAACACTAGTATGCGTGTGCGTGTGTGTGTGTGTGCACCCTATAGATTATTCTAACTGAAGGAGTAGCCACAGAGGTCTCCAGTGGTCTGGTTGTATTGATTGTTGCAGCCCTACCTAACCTCCTGACCAAGCAGTCTATCTGAGGACTCGATAAGTCTTTCCTTTAGACCTCACGCTATTGATATAGGGGTGTGTGTACATGTGTTTGTGTGCTGTATAACAGTGTACAACAGACGACTAATTGTCTCTAGTTAGTTAGCAAGTTAGTTATATCTGACCCAACGTTGAATGCAAGTGTATACATTCCTAATGATCTACAGAGTGGCATACTTGTATTCAGAGGACGATATTGGATAGGAAACTATGAACTGCACACTGAATCCCTGTAAGACAGCTTTAGGAACCTTTTGAAAGCCCAAGAGAGAACAGAAGACATTGATTATGTTGTGTAATGCAGTCCTTTGGCCAGCAGGGTGATTGATTATGTAACAGTGGTTTATTGGCCGAAGAGGTGTGGACAGGTCGCTTCTGCTGATGCTATTGGCTGACAGTATCCACCTTTTTTATACTGCACTCCATCATTCTTCTGTTTCCATTTTAGAAGCACACATGTACATCTAATGTACATAACAGCCTGACCAGCTGTAAGATTATATAAATGTGTTCAATACATTTATTTGAATGAATGTAAAATTAAAAAGAATGTAAAAAGGATTTTAAAAATCAACTTTTATTCCTGGATTAAGGATGGGTACGATAATAAAGGACCCACCTAATTCCGATTTTCAACTGTAGTTTAGGTTAAAATGCAGAGGACCAGAGGAAGGGCAGTAGCATATACTATAAATATCATGCTGGTTATTAAAATGTATTTCTGTTTCTTTTGCTTTTTGTAAATGTTATATACGATTATTAATTAGAAAGAGATCAGTGTTCACTACCAAGGTAGTTTTTATAGAAAGAGTATGTGTACTGTCATGATATATTAGCACTTGATGCAATCAGGCTGATACACACATACATATATATATACATACATATATACACATACACATATACATACATATACACACACATATACATACATATATACACATATATATACATATATATATACATACACATATATACACATACACACACATATATACATACATATACATACATACACATACATATATATACACGTATACATATATACACATACACATATATATACATATACTGTATATGTATATGTGTATGTATGTATATGTATATATGCATATACATATATGTGTGTGTATGTATATGTGTATGTATGTATATATGTGTGTGTATGTGTGTGTATATATATATGTATGTGTGTGTGTGTGTGTGTGTATATGTATATGTATGTGTGTATATATATGTGTGTATGTATGTATGTATGTATGTATATGTATATATATATATGTGTGTATATATATGTATATGTATATATGTGTACTTGTAATATGTATGTATTAGTTTTGTGTGTGTGATAGGGAATCTTTTAACCTCTCTTCATATTGTCATATTTGACCCATATCCTAAAAAGCTTACAAGCCGCAATATGGTACCACCTAATTGTGTGTTCTGGCTTTGAATAAAGTAATTTGCTGTTGAGATGAGATGTGTGGGCATGGTTTGATCTCACTGTGCCTGAGAGAGAGAAAGCGCTCCAATCATCTTTAATTTGCTGGCAAATTGAAAAATCCCCTCCTTCCGAAACCCCATTCTAATCATGACCCCCCCCCCCCCCTCCTCCTCCCAACCTGTGTGGGTGTGCACGTTGGTGTGCGTCGGTGCCAAGCGTCTGCTTGTTCCTCTGTGTACAGTGTGCATGCTCTGCATGCGTCCATATGTTGCCTCTATACTGTGTGTGTCCGTGCCGTGTGTGTGTGCGTGTGTGTTTGCGGTGGAAGATTCCAGGGGCTAATGTTGGGCTGGATAATCTCCTCTTCCTCTTTGAAGTTCTGCCAATGGAACGAATTCCACCGCGCTGTCCCTAATGCTCTGGTGAGCTCTCTCCATTTCTCCACCTCCCTGCCTGCCCTTCACCACCCCCAACCACCGCCAGTTTCACCCACACCCCTTTAGCCAATCAGCGCGCGACATGTCGACTAGATGTGTGCCACAGTGATTGGGTGGCGTAAGCTACAACATTACCTTGAGGTTTTGTTTATTTGTTTATTTTATGCGCATCAGGGCAAATGTGATGGTGCGATGTGGTGTCAGTGCAGGTTTTTGGTAGGTGATAGAAAGACAACACGATGACCTAAGTGTTAATAGCTAATCCTGTATTGGTGTGTGTGGGTGCGTGCGTGTGCGTGCGTGCTTACACATTTCAAATTCAGGATTTTAACAAGCGGAACATTGGGCTGAGCAGAATGAGACTGGGAGGTTTTGCAGTTCAAATCCCTGGACCAGCTGTGAAAATCTGGAAAGGGAAATAATTGACTGGAGCGCTCGCCTCCATTGTATCCTACAATTCAGGTCAGGGTCTCTTGAGCACAGCACTCTTTTGTAATGGCTCTTGTAATGGCCAGTTTCCTGATGTGGTTTAAGTAGTATGTTGGCCATTTCTCACTGGCAAATCATTTAATCCTCCTCCATACCTACACACTCCCAACCAGGGATTTTATTTTTTGTGTTCCTGCTTTCAACGGTTATTTATTTTGCCATGCCAGCTAGCTAACTGCATAATGCAGGTTTACAAAGCAAGCTGAACACGAGACACAATATTATTCTTAATTTGCAATAACTTGTTGTATTTATATACTTTAAACGCTTGTGTTGATTCCTCCCCCCATTGAGAGTTGTTAATGAGACACTGCAGTTATTGCTTGCGTCATAAATGGAAAGCACACGCTGATGGCTATGGTTGTAATCTGAGATGTTCTGGGTCAGGGGCAGTTGCTGGGAAGCGTGTGTGTGTGTGCGTGTGCGTATGCGTGTGTGTGTGTGTGTGTGAGAAAACCGACTTCTCCTTTGAGAGAGTTGGGGAACAAGCCTGGGGTTAAAATACAGGCTGACGGAAGAGAGGTGAATAAGGGGAGGGGGGAGGTCTGTTAGAGAGAGGCTAGGCTATGGGAGAGACTGCTCTTGGAGGGGAGAACAGTTTCCTTGGCTTTAGACCAGGACACAAGCAGGGGGGAGAGTTCAGGCCTGTTGGTAAGTGAACACACAGGTGTGAAAGATTCCCTTTTCCACGCTCATTTCCTCTACCGTGTTTTCACGTCTGTAACCGCTTGAGGTGAACGAACATACACGCACGCACACACACGCACACAGTCCCTCCTTTCCTGTAGCCGACCATGCATCAGTGCAGTCTGTAGAGTACTTAGCAGTGAGGAGGCTCTGCCAAGGCTGGCTCAGATTCCAGTGGCACCATGCCCCTCGCCCTATGAGCGCTCTTGCTCTCGCTCGCTCTCTCTCTCTCTCTCTCTCTCTCTCTCTCTCTCCCCCCCCCCCGACTTGGCAGTACACCCAGACCAAGAGGTTAGCATTGCCACACCCAGGAGGTCCAGAGAACAGTCCACGTCTGAAACGATGTATGCAGAGAGAGAGCAGGCTTTGAACCGGTCACTCGCCACTGTGTGGCGATCACTAAGTAAGGTAGAGAGGATGAGAGAGGGGAAAAGACTGGAAATCAATATGGAGAGAGAGTCTGTGAAAAGTGGCGAGTAAGGGATTTGTCACTGGGCTGGGGAGGGAGGGAGGGAGGGAGGAAGGGTGTCTGCTGGGTGCACTCTGTGGACGGGGGAGGCCTGACAGGTAGTTTTCCTTGGCTGCGGGCTACCGCTTCACAGCTTGTTGCTGTTCCACAGCCGACACCCCTGCACCTCCGTTCTGTTTGGAAGGGAAAGAGAGGAAGCTCTCGAGCAAGGCTTAGAAACAAATTCAACAACGTCTGGGAGGTCAGAGGTGTTTCCTTATTTGCCAAACACAATCTCACTACATGGGGTTTGTGTAATGGCATCTAGATTTTTCTGACTGATAGTCATAATTGTCAGGTTATTAAGCGATACATCTACTTGGCTAGAGTTGGATGTGTTTGTTTTTGAGGATGAAATGGAACCAAACGTTCAACAAACAGTCGCAGGATGATGTGATTAGTTTAGAACGGTTTGATTAAACCATCGTTCCCTGTCATGTAGCTCAGTGCAAGACACAAGCCGCACGCACGCGCACACGGTCCCCATCGCAGCGTTACACAAGAGGTCACGGAGAGGACAGGGACATGGAAAATAACAAGACATGAGAGGGGAGGAGGGACTCTGGTTATAAGTTCCCTCACTCACTCGCATACACACACACTAGACACCGCACACTCTGCCCCACATATACTCACAGATTCTTACCATTACACACATACAGTATATAGGCGTGCACACACTGTGCATAGCTATACTGTACATATTGTACAGCATTGACCTAGACACGGACAGACAGACACGCTGTCACAGCTAAGGGGGAGGGCGTCTGTCTATCTGCAGGCCAGACAGCAGACACAGAGCCAGCCTACTGGATCAGCTTCAACCTGGCTGTCTTCACCAGACTCTGGTCCAAGCCTAACACTGGCTCACTACCCACAAGCCTCTCTTGTCAGGCTGCATCAAGCTGCCCCAGGGTTGCTGTGTCACGCGGGCCTTCTCTGAGGCCTGACATTAGCTCAAGCAGCCACAGTGTTCTTTGTACAGGTGCCATAGTCCCTGCTGTCAGAGCCTAGCCTTTGTGTCTGCAGCACTTAAGCCATTTCCCTTCCAGGATGGCCTGGTAGGTTGCCGAGCGGTTAGCATCATTGGTGGACAACAAATACGGCCAATCTCAGTCAGGCCACCTTTAGCTTGTGATCTCTTAACAAGTGTGTAAGTTCATATGATTTGTTTACCGATGAGCTCCATAGGGAATAGAGCCTCTAACCTAAGCAACATCGGTGCCATGCTCGGCGTGTTTAAATAACACTGGGTTATAAAACTGTGTGTAATATGGACATGCAAATGCTGAATATGGTCCAATGAGTTGCTGGGAAAAGAGCCAAATCGCATTAACCTAGAGGAAATGTTATAGTCATGGCTTGTGATAATTACATTTTAGTGTTGAGTGTGGTATTTTATGTGATATCCCCGCTGTTTAAAATGCTGTATGCCTGGCCTGAATATGTTGCACACCCCCTTCATGTGCTTAAGCTTCGCCAGATTGTACAGAATCCCCCACAAGGTCACTGAGCTGCCAGCCGTGGCTTCATGAATCCAACATGCTTGCTATGCAGAGCATAATAGATATAGGGGATGTCTTTGGTGGTTGAGCTGTGCATGAAGCGTATTTGTGCATAGAGTTTAACGTGCATGCTTCATGCAAGAGCACCTTGGTAACAGTGTAGATGAAGGTGTGAGTACAAGAAGAAATGTGGACTGATTAATCCAAGAAGTGTCTTTTGGTGTGTCTGTAAGAAGATGCTGCATTGTTTATTCTGCTAGAGGTTAATCAACAACTGAAATATGAAATTCTCCCTGAAAGATGAGATGACATTTGCCAGTTTCAAACACTCTACATCATTATGGTCTAACCATGTCCGTAATACTGTATTGTGCTTTCTTAATAAAGATAATCAAAACTGAGAACAACTAATGTGATGTCCAAACATAACACAATTGTTTTATCACATGATAAAACAAAAAGAATGAACAAATACAGCGTGCAACACACAAGCTAATAGCACTGTAAAACAGTTTCCAATACAGTATGCATCCCAATCTCACTGTGGCAATACAACCGAACATAACAATATTTCACCATTTGAAAGCATTGTAATCAAATCTTTCCTTCAAACTTTCACCGGGTCGGCACCCCCAATCCTCTCCGACTGTATTTTTAGAGGCAGAATGACATTTTCCGACATTTGCCGCCCTGCGTTTGTGTGGCCCACTAGCAGGTCTGTCCCGTAAAGGCCAAGCCACGCCGTCTTTTATCCCTGCTATGTGACTCATCGTCCGTGGGCCCATTGTGTTGCCCGGCCGCTCAGTAGGAGCCACTCGTGACACCCAGCCTTTCCCTTAGCATCCCCTTAATATCTGCTCTCCACCCTCGCTTCTACTGCAAGCTTCCTTTCTTTTTCTCTTCTCTTTTGTCATATACTGCTTTTTATACAGACATGCAACTTCTTCTTAAACTTTATCTTCTCCTCTCCCCCTTTCTCTCCCCCTCTCTTCCTCACGGCATAACTCTCCTATCACTCAATGTTTTCTATCTGCTTGTCTAGCTGTTCATCTCCATCTCTATCCATTATTCTCTCTTTCTCTCTCTCTTGGACGTTCTCACTGTCCTGCTGTCTCTCTGATATGAGCGCTGTCAGATGAAATAAATATGAGACGGGAGGAACATAAATATTTATAGCTGCTACGGCTGTATAATTTTGCGCCGACAGTGCGTGATACTCTGTGTGTGTGTGTGTTTGGGGGGGGGTGTATGTTTGCAGTCCCGTGGCCGGTGCTGGGGCCCTGGCCAGTCACATAGCAGAACAGGTAGATAAATAATTCACAGGGAGCTAAACCTCGACTTCACATCACTTTCATAAGTCAATGGTGGCAACACAACAGTGCAAGACCTTTTGTTAAAGAACACACACGCATATATATTTGCATGCGCAACCGCACACTAGCTCTGGACGGTGTGCGCGAGGCTACAGTGCATGCCCTTACACACTAATTTGTGCCTTGGGTCATCCACAGATGGTAGTTCTACACACACACACACAATTAAAAGCATTGTCCACTTGCATAGACTGACTGTAAACACAAACATCAAATGGCGTCCACTAGCACGTGGTGTGCATGGGTCAGATAACCCCGCCACACACGCACACACCTCACTAACAGGTTTACACATGCACAGGGGCGTTTCAATAAGTAATGAGAGAGTTACGAGGGCCCACAATTGACCTGGCCCGTTTTAATGTTTTACAGTAGAGCCTCTCTCTACTGTACCAGACAATACCAGCCAATGCAGTTAAGCAACCTGCCCGTAACACTCCACAGAGCTCATGTACTGTAACTCCCTGGTACATCAAGGTGTTTGCCTTTAAACCGTGTTCATTCTGAATTGTATTTATGTATATATAGGGAGGGGGGTTGGGTGTTCAGCTCTTCAGCTGTCGATTTATCTTGCATCTGAAACACCCTGTGCTGAGGTGGGGCTTTTTATGTGCGCTGTGTGTTGCCCTTGTTTGATTGTTATGACAACTAGCAAGTAAAGTATACACAGGCTACTTCCATACTGGTTTGTGTGCGTCCATGGTTGTCATATGCCAGTGTTTATGCTGAATATTCCTTCCTGGTGACGCATACTGTACACACACAAGCACAATGGTAATTGGAGAGATAAGATATGTTCTCTTATCTTATATCCTCAGTTTGGAATATAAACAGGCTTGGGAATTTTTCCGGTGTCTACACATTAGACCTGTACAGGGAAAACAGATTGGGTTGGGTTTAAAATGCTATATTGGACAAAAAGTGTATTAACCTAAAAGAGCATTGCATATGTTAAGTCAGATACTGACCTTAAAACCTATCTTAAAGGTTAGCAGCTAAAACTATTAAACATGACCACAGTCTGCTGAGGCATACGTTCACAGCTTGAAACTGAAATAATTAAAATTTTATTAAATAGAAAATAGAAGATAAATGACAAGACATTAGAACAATAAGTAGTAGTTTTGTGATTTTGTTTAGTTGATAGCACATTAGTTCCTACTGCTTTCCTAACCTGCTGTAAGCCATGGTCCTTGGAATAGACTAGAGCATTGAAGGTTTTCGTTCTTTTAATCTGTCTATAGATTGCAACAGGCTTAAAACTCTATATAAGGATTTTCCGAAGTCGGTAGAGAAAATGAATGGGACATTTTCTTCCGGCACCAGAGCTGCTGAAAAAGACTTTCCAGTATATGATATTAAATCAATATCATACACTACACCTAAACAGAGTTTAAAATGGACCTAGCACTAACATACACATCTACTGTATATTACAATCAACTGTACCCACCATGCCAGCATCAACAGAACCACAACCAGAAAACATCATCACTTACTGTATATCAATTGACTACTTGGCCATGGTTTTCTTAAGCTCCATAACCGAGCGCCCTGTACGGTTGCCAAATGCATCCCCGGATGGTGCACTTACCCTGGTTGGCCAGGCAGTAAAGTACAGCCAATTAAGCTTTACTGTTCACCATATGAAGTCTATCTCCAACCGCTCTGTCTGATTTGGATCTGAATAACTTCCTCTGCGATTCCCCTCCTGGGCCAGCGTTACACAGAGCAGAAACGCCTACCTGCTCTTTAGCAGTAGTTAGCTAACATGCTAAAGGAAGATACACCTTTGCTTTGCAACATCCTTCATCTGTCCCACACAAATAAAGTTTATTTCTTAAGGATTAATGGTTGTTAGAAGGCAATTACATTATCTTATCTAAACCCTAAATTATTAACGTGTTTTAAGGAGAATCGATGTGAGGGAGCCTAAAGTGTGTCTGTGTTCAAGCCAGTAAGGTTTTCACATTATGTCGAAGATGTGAGATACTTCACTTGTTTACACATGCGAAGTGCTTGTAAGCCACATTGTATCAAAGCCACTGCATTTTAAACTGTGATATACCCAACCTGCCTGCTCCAGATACTGTATGTCTTCAATCTTACTAGCAGCTTTTTCCTTTACAAATGTATTAATTGAACACATTAAAAAATACAAAAGTGGCTCTGAACTAGGGAACCCCGGCTTGCTGACTTGTCAGTAAACTGACTCTACAAATCCCGAGATAATGTTACTGCATGAAAACACATCTTCTGACTTAATCAGTAATCTGTGTCCTTGTTGCCTGTTGTGCATGCATATGTCCATTACAGTATGCAAGTTGTACATCTCTACCATGTATTGTGATATGTGCCTGTGCAAGGAGGAACAAGCAGATGGCCAATCACAACTAGATAAATGCAACAATGTGATTTTTAAAAACACATTTTCAATGTTTCCGTTTTTGGTGCATTATAGATTTTAGTTTTTTTCCCTAATTTTCTAATGACGGCTTTGTGACATCAGAGGTCTTCATACGTGTAAACTGAAGTGTTATATTTTGATTAATGGATTTAAGAAAAGAGATCCAGGTTTGAAATGGGCCTAGTTGTTTCTGAAATCTAACCTTTGTTAGTCTTTATTTATTAAACTTTTTAATCCTGTCACAGCATATAAATGCTGATCCGTGCTGTCTGGATACCTTGTCAAGTGAGAGTTCTGAGACATTTGAATCCTTCTTCTAAGCTGTGTTGTTTGCTGACATGAAACAGTTTGTCCAATAAGAGCTCAATCCAGAGAAGATGCAGCTTCCGAGTAATAAGGTTTTCATAACCTGGATTTGATCTTTAAATATTTGCTGTTTGACATGGCATGGGGTGTACGGTCTTGTGTCTCAATTTAATAAAATTGTCTGTGTGCGCGCGCGTGTGCATGTACGTACATATGCCTGCGTCTACACTCCCTCTGTCTCATTCTCCCTTTCCATCGTAACACACGCGTGTTAACCCTACTCAACATTGAGATTTCATTGGGGAATTCTGTTGCCATGGTTACCTGGTGGGTGTGGTGACAGTATCGGTTAAAGTCTAGCGCTGCGCTAATAAATCATGAAGTTACGTGTGTGTGTGTGTGTGTGTGTGTGTGTTGGCATAGTGGTGAGCACCAGGAAGGGCGTGAACGGGGAGACTTCATGCTTGTGTTCTCGGATACAGCATACCGTCTGACCCACTTTGCTCTCCTTCCACCTTTCCTCCTCCTGTTCTCAAGCCCTCCATCTCTCCATCTCTCTGTCCCCAGTGCTGCCTGTGGAATTGGAGAAGCAGGGTTTTATTTTGGCAGGCTGAAGTTGACAAGACAAGGGCAGTATCTCTGTCTCTCTCTTTACTCCTCTGGTCTTTCATTCCCTACCTTCCCTCATGTTCCTCACCTCTGTACCACGCTCACCACCGTTCTCTCTGGTTCATCTGTTCTTCCCAGCTCCATTGACTGGGCACTTGCTCGCTGGTGTTTCTCATCCATTAATGGGACCGGCGCTTTAGAAAAGCTTGTCAACAATAAACGTCCCACTGCAGATCAATAGTGCTGCTAATTAGGTGCTGGCTTCCAATCAGCTTTCTGCCACCAATTAATTCCACTCTTTTATGGAGATGGGTTCATTGTGTTTGTCGCCCACCAAGTTATTGCGTGTGGATACTGGGACAGCAGATTGGAATACACCATGAGCATATGAGACAAAACAATGGCTGCTTCTCAATATGCATTCTTGTCTGTTCTTGCGTTCTTGCATTGACTTGTGAAACGTCATCATTCACATTTCACAGCCAAGTACTCTTCCAATTCACAAGTGCCAAGAACGGATAAAATACCAGGAAGTGTTCTCGATTAAAGTTTTTTTACCAAGGATGCATCCTTGCATTCTGGGGTATTCCCAGAATGCATTTTGAATCAACAAGCAGCAATGGTAGTCGAGAGAACACAACATACAATACTAGCTATACTTTTCAAAATACTACTGTTATTGTGTCACGAAATGCTGTTTTAAGAGTTTTTGAAGCAAGAAAATACATATATGTATGTTTTAACTTCAAATATGTGGTCGATTTATCAAGATGGAGTCTAGTTTAAAATTTACTACAACGATTTCATAGATGTGAGATCCCGCTAACAGACCGGGACAGCCTTGATACCCCGCCGGCTATCGAGCGTTCAAAGGTGTATACAATTTTGCGCTGATAATACCGGTACCAGTGTTGTCATCCCTAGGTATTGCGCAATAGCCTAGAACGATGGCCAAGAATATGCATCTCAATCTAGATGGTCCTCGCGTTCTTGCAGGACCATTCTCAGAAGGACCGTTTGCAACAACGTACACAAGTTCTCAAGAACACATTAAAGATCTGCAGAAACAAAAGCGGTGTATTGGAGGAGGGGGATGTAGAAACAGGAGAGAGAGAGAGAGAGAGAGAGAGCGCGAGAGCTTGGAATTGAGAAAAAGCCAATGAGTCCATTACGCAGCCCAGCAAATATATCCCTACCTGTTACAGTCTGAATTGTAAGGATATTAGACTTGCTGTGTGGACAGGAAAATGGAATGACACACCAAATGCCTCATGTAAATGATATGATCTCTGTCATAGCTGGTTCTGTTCATTATACTGAACAAAGGGGAATAACTATTTTCCTCTGACCATGCTCAAATACAATAAAATAATAATAAAATAAAATGTCATTCCATTGTGTCTGTCTGTGTAGTTCTGACTCCACTTTTTAACCATCTAATCCTCTCTCTCTCTCTCCTGTTTCTTACATCCCCCTCCTCCAATACACCGCTTTTGTTTCTCTCTCTGGGGAAGAGTATACAGTAATTTACTGTATACTCTCTTTATATCCTTCACGCCTCATGTCAGTCGATACTGTGAAATTAATCTCTCACTCACTCACTCACTCACTCTCACACACACACACACACACACACACATTTGGCTTATAAATGCATTCACACATTCTCATGATTTCTTATTCAGATGAGTGTTCTCTTTCTTGCTTACTCATTCATAACAACACACACACACAAAGTGCCAGTGGATTATATTTGTATCTCAGGGATCAGGTTAGAAAATTAGTCCTGAATCAGCTCCTGTCCTTTAGTCTGAGGTCGCACGCACGCACGCACACACACAGTAGAAACACATAAACACTTGCTGTATGCACACACAACAAGAAATGATTATGTGAACAGTGGACACACAACTTCTCTGTGGGCACGTAGATGCATAAACAGAATTATAGCCTGGTTAGTCGCTTTACCATTCACACAAACTCTCTCTCACTCACACACGCACACACACACACACACGTTCCCAGACAGACACACACACAGCTTCAGTGCCTTGACCAGTCAGTGGAGCATCTGCTGTCATCACCCACTAATTACATCAACAGGTTGTGGGACTGTATTTGTGTGTATGCGTGCGCATTAAATCCGTTTGTGAAACTGCATTTATGTGTGAGAACCATAAAAATCACTGTGTGTGAGAGAGGGAGAGAAGTCATTAAGGTGATTAAGCTAGCAGCCATTGTGTAAGAGGTGAATGCTAGCATACTTTAGCACAAACCAACTGAGAAATGGAGGGAACTGCCTCTGCAAATATGCTGCTTCTAGTACTGCTATTATACTATGTTTGCTCACTGTTTAAAGGTATAGTAGGTTATTGTAAGCTACTTTTTGTCAAATTCTGTGAATATCTACTCAAACTTCCCTAGCTGCCCATTCTGTGTGCGTGTTGAAAATATAACCTGGTGTTTCTACACAGCCCTGGCTCTAACAACAATATCTCAGCCTTATCCATGCATGTCCAACGGTGTGGGGTGGAGCTTCTGAGTGAGCACCCTATGACATTGAAGACAGATGTTTGAACGAGTTCAAATGTCAACAAGCTTTCTCCAGAATGTCTGACTGACTATACCTTTAAATGTCCCCAATAACATACACATGGCAGAGGTGTACACACACACACACTGCGTCTGTACACCAGCTCCCACTTGAGCAGCTATTAATATCTGCTGCGGTCCAGCAGGGATAGAGGGGTTATGCAGACCAAAGCTACTAGCCTAGTCATCTAACACACAAACGCATTTTAAATGCATACAGTGATGCAGAAAACACACAAATTACAGACTGCAAGTGTGTGTGTGTGTGTGTGTGTATATATGTATATACACACATACCCTGGACCCCCTATTTCTCTCGTTTCCCCCCTCTTTTCTTTTTTACAGTGTGGTCTGTCCCATTAACTCCAGGACCGCCTCTACAGCACCAAAAACAATTTTGACAATGTTATTACATCCACACACACACACACAACACAGAGGTATAGGTTGGGACACAGGCTGCCCAACGTTCTGTGTGTGAGCTAGACCTGTGCCTTGGAACTAATTAGTCTCTCTCCCCTCTCTCTCACTCAGCCAAGCAGCCTGCAACTATGCCACATGTTCTGTTGCCAAAATAAAGCAGGAACACACACATAAACCTCCACCTCTCAAATCCCATCTGAGCTTACACACACACACACACACACACACACACACACACACACACACACACACACACACACACACACAGAGAGTTGGTGTATAAATATAAAATCCTGTCTGAACAAGCTCACTGGCATGCACACCAATCACACACACACAGTGTCACGCACCATTTCAGACTCTTCTCTAAACACACACGCATAAAGAGCATGTGATAGTGATTTGTCCATATGGAACGGCTCTAATAGCAGAGCATTAGGAAGCAGGATTCTCACCTCAGGGTCAGGACGTAATGTCCCAGTTGAACAGTTCATGTTGACAAGAAGGGATTAGATTTAGCCAGGCCGTAACACCGCTAACTTGATGGATCAATTTATCACGGACACACTGTAGAAACGCATTTTAATATAACGTGTCTGGCTTTTGGCTCAACACATCCCCAGGATTATACGCTTCTCAAAGTCAACGTGTAGGTATTCGGGCTGTCAAAGGTAATGAGTTAATAATGTGTTAATAACGCGTTAATAACATGTTGGCCTTTTAACGCCACAAATGTGTTTGTCGATTGTAACGCAGGGTTAGTTTAGTAGAACACTGGCTAGCGGCATTCAGCGCATTAATAGTTATTGGTTTAACAAGCATGTCCACGAATGATTGATAAAAGGAGAGGTGCTTTTCCCTTTCTGATTTCCGTTTCAAATCATTACACCAATATGTTTACTGTAGGCATGTCTAGGTAAGCCTTCTGTGTTTCCTAGCAGGCTGACCAGTGGCATTCGGTTTGTTTAAAGGAATAGATCTGTATTACGACCATAGATTACAACACCCATTCCGGGTAATTGTGTAGGCACGGTGGCTCCATAATGTGACCAGACTGGCTCTAGTAACTATATGATCATTGACTATTACAACTCTGAGAATTGCACCCAGACAAATATGATTATATAACCGCAAATTTCAGAGGTTCCTACATAACATGGATTTTTTTTTTGCCTTTATTTAGTCACCCAAGTGAGGTTGAACATAATTACTTGATTTGCTTGAGAATTTAGAGGCAAACAAATTACATTGTAGTTTTACTAAGTAATGGAAAATGTTGTCAGTTGTTGCCTTATGAGCTTGCCATGAATTCTAAATTTGTTGTGATACATTTTTTAAGATTTATTGACAGTCTTAGTATTTAACCTGCATTTGTGTGTTCAGAAGGCGTTTATGATTGTTCCGGTAGAACTGTCGCGGTGAAGAAAATGTCCTTGCGGTGATTAAGGGTGCCCCAATACCGCGGTCTGCGGTATTATCGCCATTTT
>JAODTR010061390.1:0-16841 GCA_025399935.1 Amblyopsis rosae
GGGCGCCTCCCTTGAGAGGTGTTCCAGGCACGTCCAGCTGGGAGGAGGCCTCGGGGAAGACCCAGGACTAGGTGGAGGTATTATATCTCCACACTGGGCTGGGAACGCCTCGGGATCCCCCAGTCAGAGCTTTCCAATGGAGGCTCGGGAAAGGGAGGTTTGGGGTCCCCTGCTGAAACTGCTGCCCCCGCGACCCGACTCTGGATAAGCGGATGGATGGATGGATGTCCATAAAGGTTTTTACTATGCATTGAAATGCTTAATGGTGATGTTATTATATCCTCAGATCCCAGGAAGAAGGAATGTGTTTTATTATCCAAAACAATAAAAACAAATATTGATCTATTTTGATTAGTTATGTAATTACTGTGCAATAGGAGGCTTTGTAGTATAAATACATTCAAATACATTTTCACATTCATTCGAATTAGAATTTCATTTTATTATTACCTATCCTAACTTATTACAGATCAATGTATTAGGTTTATATTGATTATTGAAAATAATGTATAACTATGAACAGAATTACTGCTATCGCCATTCTAGTATCCATCCATCCAGCCTCATCCGCTTATCGGGTCGTGGGGGAAACAGCTCCAGCAGGGGACCCCAAACTTCCCTTTCCCGTGCCATATTAACCTAGCCTGGTGTAACCAGACCATATTCACTTTGTGAATAGGTCTGGCCACGCTCCGTTGGGAAGTGTTGGGAAGTTTACTCCTACTTGGTGTAGGCCTCTGGTTAATTTTGAATCTATTGGACAGCGCTGAACCAATCAACGTTGTTACAATTGATTTGGTTGCCTCATCAACACTCTTGACTTCAACATCATCTCACTAACCCACGCTGATTTGGCCGACAGCAGTGTAAAATTTGTCAAATAAAATGCACAAATAGTGTGCAGTCCCTAAAAATAATAAAATTTTGAAGGGAAATGTTTGTATAAATACTATTATTACATTATGGACCGTGAAAAGGCACTAGTTAACAGCGAGGGGTTTAAATCTAGCAATCGAAAAGAAGATGCAGAGAACATCTGTCCTGCCATTGATAGTCGCTGAACTCCGTCACCAACAGTTCACTAGAAAGTAGCATAAAGTTGAAAGTTGAAAAGTTCCCAATCTGTCGCTGGGCGATTTTTTGTCGTAGAGCTTAGCTCTACCGACTGTTGCTGAGAAACGCTGGGGTCTGATCTAAATTAAATGGAACGTGCCTCTTTGCGAGCTGAACACATTGGGGTGTGAATGCAGGGTGATTAGGGATTCCCGAGGCGTTCACAGGCCAATGTGGAGATACAGTATAATCTCTACACCTAGTCCTGGGTCTTCCCCGGGGCCTCTTCCCAGGTGGACATGCCTGGAACACTTCCCTAGGGAGGGGCCCATGGGGAATCCTTACCAGATGCCCATACCACCTTAACTGGCTTATTTCAACACAAAGGAGCAGTGCTCTACTCTGAGTTTCTCACGGATAGCCAAGCTTCTCACCATATCTTTAAGGGAGACACCAGCCACCCTCCTGAGAAACCCCATTTCGGCCTCTTGTACCCGTGATCTAGTTCTTTCGGTAATGACCCACCCTTCATGACCATATGTGAGTGTAGGCACGAAAATTTATTTGAGAGAGCTTTGCCTTTTGGCTCAGCTCTCTTTTCGTCACAACAGTGCGGTACAGCTCCTACTGCTCCGATTATCTGGCCAATCTCCCGCTCCTCAGTCGCGAGCAAGACCCCGAGGTAATTGAACTCCTTCACTTGGGGTAAGGACTCATTCCCTACCCGGAGTAGGCACTCCATCGGTTTCCTGCTGAGAACCATGACCTCAGATTTAGCGGTGCTAATCCTCATCCCAGCCCCTTCACACTCTGCTGCGAACCGGTGACTGCTGGAGGTCACAGACTGATGATGTCATCAGGACCACATCATCTGCAAAAAGCAGCGATGAGATCCTCATACCACCGAACCACAACCCCTCCCCACCATGACTACTCCTCAATATCCTGTCCATGAATATCACCAACAGGATTGTTGACAAAGCGCAGCCTTGGCGGACCAACCCCCACCTGAAACTAGTCTGATTTACTGCAGAGAATCCGTACACAGCTCTCGTTTTGAACATACAGTGTTTGGATTGATGTTAAAAGGGACCCCCTCACCCCATTCTCCCGCAGAACCTCCCACAGTATCTCCCAGGGGACCCGGTCATACGACTTCTCCAGATCCACAAAGCGCATGCAGACTGGAAGGGCATACTCCCAGGTCCCCTCCAGGATCCTTGGGAGAGTAAAGAGCTGGTCCGTTGTTCTACGACCAGGACGGAAACCGCATTTTTATTTTTCTGAGGTCAAACCCTCCTTTCCAGAACCTTAGAATAGACTTTACCAGGGAGGCTGAGAAGTGTGATAATAATTGGCACACACTCTCTGGTCCCTTTTTATGAACAGGGGGAACCACAATCCCGGTCGGCCACTCCTTGGGCACTGTCCCAGACTTCCACGTTGTTAAAGAGGTGTGTCATCCAAGACATCCCCTCCACATCCAAAGCTTTAAGCATTTCTGGACTGATCTCATCAATCCCCGGGGCCTTGCCACTGCGTACTTGTTTGACTAACTCCCAGAGTTTCACCAGGGTTCCACCAGGGTAATTGCAGAGAATCACCCATAAGCCTCCAACTCTGCCCCTTACATAGATAGTTAGCTTGATTCAGGAGTTCCTCAAAGTGTCCCTTCCACCGCCCAATTACCTCCTCAGTTGAGGTCAACAGCATTCCATCCTTTCTGTACACAGCTTGGGTGGTTTCCTGTTTCCCTCTCCTAAGGTGCCGGATGGTTTTCTAGAAAGACCTTGGTGGCAACTGAAAGTCCTTCTCCATGTCTTCTCTGAACTTCTCCCACACCCGCTGTTTTGCCTCTTTCACAGCAGAGGCTGCATTCCTTCCAGGGATAACATATCCTGGAAGGCCTCCTTCTTCAGTCGGACAGCTTCCCTGACCACCGGTGTCCACCATGATGTTCAAGGGTTACCGCCCCTTGAGGCACCTAAGACTATGAAACCACAGCTCTTTGCCGCAGCTCCAGCAATGGAAGCTGTGAACATTGCACACTCACGTTCAATGTCCCCAACCTCCACAGGGATGCCAGAGAAGCTCCACCTGAGGTGTGAGTTGAAGATCTCACAGGCAAGGGCATCTGCCAGACTTTCCCAGTTCACCCACACTACCCTTTTGGGCTTACCAGGTCTGTCCAGAGTCTTTACCCACCCCTTGACCCAACTCGCTATTAGATGGTGATCGGTTGACAGCTCTGCCCCTCTCTTCACTCGAGTGTCTAAAACATGCGGCCGCAGATCAGATGATACGATCACAAAATCGATTATCGAACTTCAGCCTAGGGTGCTCTGGTACCACGTACACTTATGAGCATCTTTATGTTCGAACATGTTTGCTATAGACAGTCCATGACTAGCAACAGAAGTCTAACAACAAATGCCTACTTGCGTTTAGATCAGGGAGGTCATTCCTCCCAATCTCCAGGTGTCTCCATCATTGCCCACAAAGTCTCCCAGCAGAACAATGGAGTCTCCTACTGAAGCCCCATACAGGACTCCATTTGAGGTCTCCAGGAAGGCTGAATACTCCCCCTTCTTCCCCCCTTCCCCAAAACCTGTAGGCATAGTGAGGTGACTCTCGTCTACCGGGGTAAACTCCAACGTAGCAGCGCAACGAGGGCTTTGTTACTGTCACGGCCCTGCTTGGGTTTTAGCAGGCCTATTGTCCTTTTTGGCTGTCAAGAGCCTAATTAGGCTGATTAAGGGCACCTGGGCATGCCTATTATATAGGTGTGTTCCAGCACATTGTCTGGGTGACTCTCCTGGCACCACACATTCTGTTCTTTGGTTGGTTTTTGGTTCTTAGTTTGGTTAGCATGCAACACGCACCACATATCTTCAGTACATACACCTACTGACTTTCACACCTCATTCTGGGTTATTCTGTTTGTTAGGTATGTGTTTAGTTTGTTTGGGTTTACGGCCCAGGAGCCAGGCCGTAACAGTTAGTATCCCCACACGCTCCTGGCACCTCATACCCTAGGCAACTCCAGAGAAGAATAACGTCCATCCCTTATCCAGAACCAAGACTAGTACAGTGCCATTCTAGTAGGCCTATATAATTCTGGGAGTGTACATGTTTATCATAGGCCTATAGTGTAGAAAATGACATGTTACATCAAACAACTCACCTCTCCATTGGCAAAACAGTACAGCACAGCAACGAGAAACCCCTGTAAATGTGAAAACATCAAAGAGACCATATGTGACAAATGGTGGAAGGTGAAATATGATTGACACAGACAGTAATATTTAGGGGCTGCACACCTGGAAGGAGCTGAGAGTAAGGTTAATGAAGTTCCTTGCGTAACGACTTCTGCCATCCATGCATTCATCAATCAGGACTGTAAACACTACCTCGTGGATTCCCAAGAGTGGTATCAATATCAGTGTTGCTTTAGCCAAGCTAATGTTTACCGGGGAGTAGAGTCACAAAGAGTAAATCCTTCAGTAAATACCTGAGATAGACAATTATGACATATTTGTGACATGAAACACGTAAGTTTTCTGTAGCATACTGTACAGCCCCAAACTTGTAGCTATTCTCTTTACATGTCAGTGTTGGTGGCTGTGGGGGCAGTGGAAACACTGATTTCATACTATGGTGCTAATATAACCCAAAAAACATACAACTTTAAAATCTAGTTTTACAGATACAATTCCTTTTTTGCAGAATCAACTAAATTTCATCTTTGCTATGGGCGGGGAGATTGTATGAAGTAACCAATTACAGAATACTTAGTGACAATCTGACCTGGGAACATCCTTCTCCCCATTCTGGTCTACAGTCAGCCATACTTTGAGCACACCTCATTCATTCATTGCACGTCTTTTGTTCTTGGAGTATAGAGTATACTATGCAGTACATACAGTTTCTATAATCTGGGGAGATTGTAGAAACCCATAAAATGAAATGTTTGATTTTAATTTGCGAAAACAGAGTTGCATCTTCAAAACCAGAGTTGCAAGTTTTGCATTTTGGGTTGATAGAAGCTCCATAGGTTTCAACCACAAAACCCATTCCAAACACAAATTAAGTTGGGTACATAAATAAGGATGACATGAATATTCAATCATTGACCTGAAGAGTAGGCTTTAATTAAATGGGAAGCTTGAGATTGACAGGCACCATGACATTTATGATAGGCTGAATGAGCTAAAACTGAGAATGACATTTGGACGATTAACATTTAAATGTTAAAACACGATGCCAGGGAACACCTCTCAAGGTCAAACTAGTTATTTGACTGATAGCCACTTGCCGTCACTAATGAATATGGTAGCATATATATACAGTATACTGTACCTGTATCTATAGTCTGTAAATTTCATCTGATCTGCTTTTAATTTAGAAAGAAGCAGCATCAGAATTCTGACAAATATTAAAAAAACTACCTGCAACACAAACAAAAAACATTATTTACTAAATACATCCCCAAAATGTTGATCATGATCTACATTATTACATAATAATGTTTACAAGTTTCACAAATTAGGAAGCACATGCATACTTGAGGCCTATAGCTCATCACATGGACAAATCCTCACATGACTATAGACGACACATTTCAATACAGTATTTGACCTGTAAATTGTGTGAAATGTTATACATACCAGTACTGATAAAGTTATTGGGCCTCTTATTATCCACCAAAACAATCGATTCACAATGTCCCAGCATCTAGAATGGAAAAAGAATACAAATGACTAAATATTCACAATATTGAATTTAGAAATTGTTCTATTAGATTTGCAGTTGCAGGTACATTATTGTCTCAACACTCACATTGTGTTGTCATATAACATCTGGATGACAGTCCATGGTGTCACAAACAGCAAAGGTGTAGCTGGAGAGCAACAAAAGTGAGGGCGGGATTTAGCAGCCAACATACAGGTATCTCTCCATGCACACCTCAGAACAAAATGTAATACATATTTTGTCACATTTAGCAATTTTTCTCCTCAAGTTTTGCTGCTTGTGCGTGCTAAAAAGAAATATGGTGTTTATACTTTGTAAATGGGAACACAAAGTGGTGCAAACTTGTGTTTATTTGTAAGTGTATATATGTTCAAGTTATTTGTTTACATAATCATTTTAATATTTTCAATATTTCCCATTATTAGATTTTTGACTTGTAGGCTGTCATACCTACACAATAACAATGGTGAAAAATAAATTCACAATTCAGATACTTTAAGGTCTAGTAACCCTGGTCTATGCCCAGTAGGAGCCAACGACTCTTTCCTGTTCAGGTTACTGGATACAATACGCGGAGGGGTTAGTGGATCCTCTGGTTAAGCTTTATCGAGTCCCTTACCCCATCCTAGCAGCATGTACCACTTCAGCAGGCGTTTCTTGGTCAGTACCGCTGTGAAGAGCAGTGTGTGGAGGAATATGGCCTCTACCAGAAGCCAGAAGAAATTACAGGCCACAAAGTACTCCATGGACACCTTGGAAATCTTGCAGATCACTGCCGACTATGTCAGGAGTCATTGTGTTAGAATACTGTGTCCCCTCTTCAACACACATACCTTTCGCCTCTATTCTATTTGACTGCACTTTTCAGCACTCTAACACTCTTTTCAAATATGTATGTTTTTAACTTGGCTAAAGCCACCATGTGCAGAAACATTAGCCTACTGGTTTCTTGTTTTTACTGTTTAAGTGTATTTTTTATAAATACTTACATGTACATTAGATTTATAAATATGACCATTAATCAATAACCTTCACTGCAAGATATGAGATTATGACCCTTGCACTATAATACAAAGTAATGCACACCTAATCCTTAGTGTACCATCACTGGATCCCTGTAAAAATCATATTCAACTATATACAATTTAATGTTGATGGTAGAATATAAGGTTAAAGGAGTAGTCTGTATTGATTGCCAGAGAGAGCAGGACAAAAGTAGCTCCATGTAATACAGATAATGCACGTGTGCTTTATCCAATCATGCACTGCAGATTAGCATAACAACAATTAGGTGGTGTGACAATTGCTGAAAGTTGTTAATCACAATCAAGTTTTTATGAATACATTAAACTTAAACTGTACATTAAACATTGTGGACTATTCCTTTAAATCTGTAATGCCAAATGCACTAGCAGTACCAATGACTTGGTCAATATCTCTTATTAAAGTTAACGATTAAAGGTGGATATACTGTACCGCTGAGTTGGTATAAGAGCTCCATCCGGAGTCATCTGCTGGTAGATTACTGTAGATGACGTGAAATATGATTTCCTTTGAAATGACGGACACAGCTCTCAGTATGAAGGATGCAAACAGGTTCATGTGGATATAGTTTCTGGTACAGTGTAGCTTCCTGGATAGACAGACATAAGGCGTTGATCCAATAAAACAGTAAAGCACAGACTCACGGGCATGACTAATAACCAGATCACACACAATATGAACGCTTCCACGTTATAATAATAATACTGTTTATATCGATCGAGGGTGCCACCAGCTTCCTCAATGTGCATCTTCAGGGTATTAACCAGAGAGAGGAGAGGATGGTCTAGTGGTCTGGGTTTTGGTCTCTCAGCTGGAAGGTCAACCTCTGTGTTGACCTACCTGTAAGCATCCTTGAGCAAGATGCCTACCCCCCAACTGCTTCCAGTGGTTGGTCGCACCTTGCATGGCAGCAATCACCATTGGTGTGTGAATGGGTGAATGTGAGGCAAAGTACTGTAAAGCGCTATATAAAAGCAGTCCATTTACCATTGAGTAATATACATTGTTGAGAAACCATGGCAAGAAAGGCACAGGACACATTAGTGTCCTCTGCATTATTGACGGTCTGTTATGATGACTAATAGTGGAGACAATGGCCAGATCTGTCTCTGTTTTATTCACGATATACACCTGTCACCAACTTGAGCTAGGAAAGCGCACTTGCTAATGTGTGAAGAGAGCAGCATCAAAACGGAACACTGGTCACTGGACCTTCAGATGCAAACACATGGATGTCTTAGCGGTGTTAGCTCTTATACTGTAGACCCAAAGTCTGGTCTAAACACTGTGTGCAAGACCAGTCTATTAAGTACTGTGTACATGACTGTCCAAGGGGTCTCTGTCTGACCTCAACATTCCCATTAGGATAGTGGCCAGTGTGAGGGAGGAGAGCGATAGGGCATAGCCGATGATTGAGATGACCCTCAGGATGGTCTGGCGAGGCTTCTCGTCCTCCTGACACACACACACACACACACACACATGCTCAGGTGCAAACACAGTGGTATATTTCAGGCAGGTTACAAATGTGGCTGAGAAAACACACTCCAGACACTAAAGACAATGTGAACTCACATGGTCTTTAAAATAATTTTGGTCCAAACATTCGGATTCGTCCCTCCAGGCTTCTGTAGAATTCTCCTTGATTCGCCATCTTCCATTGGCCAGGCATTCTTTGTACACCCTCCATGGGCTCTCTGCACATCACACAGAGCAACAGGCACTATTGTCAATGCACTGGCTATAGTACACTCAATAAGATCACTGCTATATGTCAAACACACATAATGCACATAGGTAGCATTTAAATTAAAATACGCTCAAACGTATTTTAATACCAACAGGATCAGATACAGGTTAGATTATGGCAAGAAACATATATTTTTTTAATAATATGAAATATTCATATTGTGATGATATGGATGTAGTGAGATATCTTTCCTCCCATATACACACACACACACACACACACACACACACACACACACACACACACACACACACATACACACTGTGTGGATGTCTAAAGTAGTTAATGTTGGCATGTGCATTTAGTGCAGCTAGGAGTAACATTACCTTCACTAATCCACAGTAGGTAAGGTGGACACGGGACAGAGACATTCCCAGGTGGTGAGTGGGGCCAACAGACAAATGTGTCAAATGAACCCTTACAGTAGATTCCTGCAATACAGTGAAACGCCACCAGCTCATACTGACAATTAAGTACTGAAGTGATGTCACGTTATTACAGTTTGCAGGCAGCTCACCAGTTGTTGGATGTGGCCTTTCTGTGAGGCTTGTGGTGCAGTTCTCCATGTATTCTGTCCTCTTGGTTATCGCATTCTCCAGCACTGAGCATGTTACCTAACATCAAAACATAGGAAGAGACCAACTACGTGAGCATGCGTTTTAATTGTGCGTTCATTGGGACGCTGGGATGTGCAAAGGCTCATTGAAACGCACGGCAGCTCTCCTCGGCGCATTGCCCCTCGCGGCACCCGTCTGGCGGTCCGCTGGCATTGCGTGAGTCTTCTGCATGGGGTATGCAGATCCATGTAATGTCCGCTCCCTCTCAGACAATTAGCTGAAAGCCAAATCTGTTCATTTACCTATTCCCTTAAACTAAATTGAACGCCTTACTTTGAAACTCCCTGGCTCCCAAACCTCTGTTTGATTATATATTCCCCTGCAAATATTACTGACCTCCCCATATCTGACCACAACAAACCATTTGTTATCTGAAACCTCTGCTCAGTCTCCTTTACGTTCTTTTTCTAATTAATTTTTTTAATCTTATATGTTTTATATGTAGTCAAATGTTTTTATATTAGGCAGTAAGATGTCTTTGAGTGTCTTGAAAGGAAATATTATTATTATTATTATTATTATTATTATTATTATTATTATCAAAAAATGTCTTCCCTTATATCATATGAAGATAATGAAATTATATTCCACGATGTGGGCGAGTTTGTGATTTTTACAGCAAGATATTGTAATCAATATCTCCAACAGACCCATTTTATGGCTGAGGTCTGAGGGTAATTCTAAATCGCAAATAAATACTTTTCATATTGTTACAGTCAATGTGGTATTGGGTAATCCCATGATCACTTTAATATTCATTATGGCATCAAATCTTTGTCTGATACGTGTAAGTCATGCACTTTATTATATACTGTAGGTGCACGATGTGCAGCAAATGCTGCAGCATATTTACTTATCCACATGGTGGCAGTGTTTAGTATAAGAAACCCTCATTACTGGGCAAATCCTCATATCTTCTAAATATGATTTGGTAGGCCTAATGTTGTTATAACTATATGTTAGTATCCACGATCCAGTCTACTGAGACCATTCAAATGCTATATATTTTCATTACACTACATTACATGATCAGTATAGCAGTGTCCAACAGCAATTAATGTCTCAATTTGAATTGCAATGTATTATTTATCAAATCTTTGTGAGTTTTCAATAGTTTTTCAACAAATTAATTTGGCAAATTTTGCAAATCACCATTTTCAAAAAGACAAGAAAACACAATTTCCTTTTGTTGTTTGTTTTCAGTGTGAAGTCAATGTGAGCATGCTTTCTCTAGTTTTAAATGTCTTCCTTCAAACTACAGTATGTGCTGTGCTTGGCACCAGGTGGATCTGCCTCTCAATTCATTCTGCCAATGTCAAGAACCTGTCCAGGAAGGTCTCACAAATCCAGCAGAGAGACACGGATGATGTCTCACTGTCTAGGGCTCCATTTAAATTCTCCTTATCTGGGTTTCAAAGGCTCACACAGACATCTTGGGAACCCACTGTGTTGCATTGTGAAATATGTACTGTAGCTTCAAGCGGGCAAGTTTAAGAGCTCTGGCAACTGAAATCCTTTACTTATTCCAATGATTTACACTTTTGATATCCAAAGCAGATGTCAGGGTTGACTTTGATAATAGTGCAGCCACTGATGAGAAATCTACATTATTAGTGAAGTTCTTATTGTATGTTGTACAGCTTCTTCTCTGCAGACAACCTTTATTTATTAATTATATATATAATACTCCAAATGAGTGTGTGTGTAATTCCAGTTACTGTACCTGGAGAATGCACAGTAGTGAGAAGAGCAATAGCAACAGTCCACTTGGTACCATCCCGTTGTGACAGGCTGCTAGTGTTGGCATGGCGCACTGTTTATATACGGCTGTCATTAGCCGCTCCTCCGCCTCATGCCACCCGCCTGGTCCCGTCCGAACCTCGTACCCTCTCACCCATCACAGCTGGATGGCTGCTCTCTAAGGACCCTCGCATGGAAGCAAGCTTTGAATGAATAAACTACGTCCCAGGTCCAGATAACTTAAAGTGGGATCTCTTCAGGTAACCAGACTCTTATATTCTAATAAAATAAGCTAGGTCACCGCCGGATCGTTTTGGTCGGTAGAAGTGTCTTATATGGCTCCGGCTGTGGATCGTGAGCTCCCCGGGGACTTTCTCAAAGTCCGCCTTGAATTTCCCAGCTTGTTTTCCCACGGGAGTCAAATGTCTTCTTTGTAGACGATCACCTTCTCAAGTGTTTCATTGTTGAACTGTTTAGTAAACTTGTCTTCAGCAGCCCCTGCGGTCGTCCGGCCGTCCACTCACATCCCAAGTGAGCACGCTTGTGGACCCTCGCACGCAGCTCGCCTCCTCTTCTCTAACCAATCAAGATAAATCTCTGGGGAAAGCCCGGCCAGATAAATGGACAAACCAAGCAGTCCAGGAGGGACTTGATGATATCGGAGGGGGGATAAGCTTGAATGTTCACTGACCAGTGGCCTCACAGGACACACAGACTCCAATATAAACACATATATACAGATTTATACACAAGTATGCACGCGTTTACACATCCCTGAAAGTAACAGCTGACCTCAGAGTTGATAAAGAGGTTCAGAGGCAGATTTATGTGGGCGGTTCTCCCCCACAGTAGAAGCAGGACTTATCTGGAGTCGCTGACACTAATGGGGCCACAGTGTAAACTAATGGGACAACAAACGTCGGCCTCAGAGCTGCTCTCAAACACACAGGCCACTAGGGAGACAGAAGCACACTAAGTGTATAGTTTAGCTTTGAGAATTATTCCAATAAAGTTATAGTTTATGTGTTAGTTGGTTCAGAGAAGGCTATTTTTGATTGCTGGAATTGACCTAATGAGATTTGGGCTCATTTGTATGGTAAGATAAACACTTATTAAACATCTATATTTACAATATACATATTACAGTTAAACAGTTCCATGTAGTCAAATAATACCCTCAGATTGGCAGAAGGACATTATAGTACAGTATAAGACATTCTTAATTATAATAAATGCCCTGCACATTACTACATTATCCATGATATCTGTCATTATTGGTAGAAAGTTCAGGCTCTGCAGCAGGTGAAATGAATTGCCATTCTTATCTGCTGCAGACGTAAGCACACATATAATCGTCTTTTGGCAGAATATGGGTTGGAGGGGCTGATGCTGTGCTATACAGTATCATGTGTTTCCATTCTAGAGACCACATGGAGTCTTATGGGGAGTGCATTAGGGTGCTGCAGTGAATCAGCTATGGTCTAACAATGTGAATGTATTTACCTACTACCATTACCATGGACGTGCTAGGGCAAAGCGGCGACGGCCCCTGCCCCTATGTCCTGCTATTGACAAAGTGCCCTCCTGTCTGGGTGCATTTTTTTAAAGAATACTGTATACAGTATTCAACCAAAGAGTACGTATGCAGTACTAACATGAAGAATAGGCACCCAAGGGAAAAACAGAACACACCTCTCCTTCTAAATGGTATTGTCTAACTTGAAACTTACAACGTGTCTTGTGTTTAATGCGCCGCCGCTGCCCACTGGCTTGTTACCTTCAAGTCATAGCTGTCTTGGCTAGGTAAGTCTGCAGCTACATGACATTACATCGGTATTCAGCATATGAGCAGATTTAACACCTACACCTACCTACAAACATACACTTATACACTTACACACAGATATTATTTTATTCATAAATATATCTTCAGGTCTGTTCACATTTACAGTCACAAGAAGAGGATATAGGCTAATATGGCTGCTGTTCATAATGTGGCATATTTGCTAATGTAATCATAAATAAAACAAACTAAATGCAGTGTGTGTTCAGTAACTGAAATATTTAAGGTGCATTCAGCATAGTCTATGTTTTATAGTGGTTATTAAATATCCAACAACGCTCTATACATCTCAAACTTGAGTACATATTATTAGACTTCTAACTATGTAAATAACTGCTTTTCTGGGCAGCAAATCGATTTTGACAAACACATTCTATAGTCCCAAAATATTCCTATATAATCCCTATTTAAATTTGCACACCCTTGCTATTGACTGTAAATGTAACAGTTAATAAAGACCTACATTAATTTGGCATTGTGTACTGTTTTTCACTGCAATATACAATAATATGGTATATAAGAAAGGAAGTCTAATTTCAATATAATTCCTTTTTTTTGTGATGGGGGTTACTTTTTTTGGGGGGGGGGGGGGTTTCGCCACTGCCCCTCCAGAGTTCTGTGCATGTCACTGACCATTGCATATAGGTATCAGTATTCCCCTATGCTTGACCTAACTGACATTAAAGCAATATAATGCAGACATCTAGAGTTCAATACTGCAATAGCCTAGATACTCTATACATCTCTCCTATATCTGCATTTCTGTCTGTCTATCTAGTGTAATACCAAATAAGACACAATTGCCTCATTTGGTTTTTCAACCAATTTCATTTTGCAGATGCTTTCAACCAAAGCGACTAGTTGTATAATTACAAGTAGCATATAGACATCTTTACAACTCCAGGGCTCAAACACACAACATTGCAGAGTCCAACACACAGATCACAAGACTGTTCTGCCCTCCCCCCTCCCTCTCAATGACGATCGTAAAGTGTAATAATCTGTCTATGGCATATTTACCTTCACTGTATTTCTGCAGGATTTATAACAACATTGCTTGTGCATGCTTTCTAATACAATGAATAAAAATGTAATATGCTGCATGGATGCATGGGCTATCTTTTGTCCAGTTTAATAAAGTAAACCTGAATTAAATATTGTTTCTCATGACCTTTGACTAAGGCCTGAGATGTACGCTTTTACATGAAAGATATAGACAACATGATGAAAAATAGGTTTATGTGTTGTCCTTTGTTTGTTTCTCCACTGAGGGGCACATGATACAGTATTATATATATGCTTATATGTATAAATATATATATACCGTATATACTGTATATCTTTAAATATG
Organism: Amblyopsis rosae; assembly: GCA_025399935.1. Taxonomy (NCBI): domain Eukaryota; kingdom Metazoa; phylum Chordata; class Actinopteri; order Percopsiformes; family Amblyopsidae; genus Amblyopsis; species Amblyopsis rosae. The sequence goes on from JAODTR010061390.1 coordinate 14,151, forward strand.
TTTTGTACAACATCTGAATATCTGATCCAAAACATAAATGTATACATAGACTGTCTTTGTTATCAGCCCAGGCCATCTGTGCTGAGAAAACACGCACCTTCCCTTGCATTCCTGGCTGTTGGAGAATTGATTAATGACTGTACATATTGGACTAGCCTCCATGCTATAAACCCGAGATCAAATTTCTGAACCTCTGTTTAACTGATTCAATTTGGGCCTGGTGTATTAGACAGAACGTCCAACTGTAAAACAGTAGCACTATGTAGGAAATATTCGCTGTTTGCTTTAAATCCATTTGCTGCTGACTACATAAGCTCCTGGTCTTAGGTGACATATTGCTCCTCACTCACTCCTCATGAATGAACTTACAGAACAAATAGTTGTTTTCAGATGTACCTTTTAACACACCCAGTTTAATCAAACCACATTGAAAAGACATTATTGTTGCTAATATGAAGTGTGAGAATAAACTTTAAATCAGCTTGAATCACAATGCATTTTCTGAAAAGCATCGATTGACTTACCCTTCCGGAATATTTGAGCAACTGCCATATAAATAGTCACAATCCACAGAGAGCATATCAAGTCACACACGTCTGCCCAGCTCTTGTCGACACCTCAGCACCTCATAACCGACCTCAGGCAGCTCCAGGAGCTAACACAACATAAAAACAGCACCAGGGTAGGAGAGGCCTTTGCTTGGTGCACTCGCCCATGTTTACCATCTGCTCTAAAGGGGGATACACAGTGTTTAGCTGACGGGACAGGTGCTATGTTGGAAGTTAAACAGGTTGCAGAGTGGGTGCTGAAAATTATTTAGGGTGCGTGTATGCTGTGGTTTTACTCTGCCATTGGTTGGGGCTTTACTTTGGAGACACATGCTGGTTGTATGGAATAGTTTAGTCGCAATGGTTCTCAACCCTGGTCCTGGGGACCCACTGCCCTAACACACCTAACTCAAATGAATGGGTCCTTATCAATCTCTGCAGAGGCCTGATAATGACCCATTCATGTGAATCAGGTGTGTTGGAGCAGGGCGACGACATATACAGAGCAGTGTATAGAGGACCAGAGGACCACTGGTCTGTGTTTCACTCCCATCTCTGGGGGTCTGTCTGTTCTAAGCATCCTTTTGAATAATGCTTAGTGCTGTCACTGTAAGATGCTCTGTAGAAAAGCCTTATTGTATGCTACTGCAGGCACATCAGGTAGTGTGAGTGAGGAGGGAAGATACTGTGGCTCTTGAGATGCACGCAATACATTTGAGCGGCTACATAACAATTTGTGCTAGGCTGCTAGGCTGCTAGGCTGCTACACTGCGCATGTGCATCTCCCTACTGTAGGCTGCGTAGAGTACGTGTTTACATTCTTGGCAGAGGTAGAGTGGCAGGGAGACGAAGCAAACCTCTGCTCTCAGCTGGAAAAACAAACAGGCCAAGCGGCACGGAGAAAGCCTGGAGCCACAAGGGAACATCATGTCCTCTGGTGTGGCTGGGTCAACACCTTGTATCTATCTGACTGCTGCATGTAGGGTGCATGTAACCTTGGGTGGAGGGAGGGGGTGGTTTCTGCCTAGACGCTTACGGAGGAAACGTGTCAAAGCACCTAATGGTTAGAGTTTCAAGCGATATCGAACTTCCTTGACTGTATACTGTATTACTTCCTTACCTCTAAATGAATCCGCACGCTCACAGTGAAATGGGATGAATCCTGTTTTTTCGCCGTATGAAATAAACAAACACATACAGTAGCCTAATTATCATGTGTTTACTGTGCTGGTTGAAGTATGGCTGCTCGATTATGAAAAAAAACATATTCACCATTATTTTGGTCAATACTGAAATCACGATTATTTAACACGATAAATAGTATGTTGATTGTCTCCCTCCAACATAATTGTAGTTGTACATGATTAAATCCAAAGCAGACAGGTTGTGACTATTGCTGCTATAACTATTATTTAGGGTATTCATATTTTGGTTTTCAAGAAAGACACTGGGGTCAGGATGGCAGTGGAACTGACAGGTACCCATAGTGGGAAGGTGCTGTGGGGTTGAAATACAGTAGTTCACAAATATTAGTTCTCACCAATTATATATAATAGTCAATAATAATAATAATAATAATAATAATCAACTCACTATCTGCTGTCCTGTGTCCATGACGCTTCCATCCATCCATCCATCTTCTCCCGCTTATCAGTAGTCGGGTCGTGGGGGCAGTAGCTCCAGCAGGGGACCCCAAACTTCCCTTTCCCAAGCCACATTAGCAAGCTCTGACTGGGGGATCCCGAGGCGTTCACAGGCCAATGTGGAGATACAGTATAATCTCTACACCTAGTCCTGGGTCTTCCCCGGGGCCTCTTCCCAGCTGGACATGCCTGGAACACTTCCTTGGAAGGGGCCCATGGGGCATCCTTACCAGATGCCGATACCACCTCAACTGGCTTATTTCGACGCAAAGGAGCAGTGGCTCTACTCTGAGTTTCTCACGGATAGCCGAGCTTCTCACCATATCTTTAAGGGAGACACCAGCCACCCTCCTGAGAAAACCCATTTTGACCGCTTCTACCCGTGATCTTGTTCTTTCGGTCATGACCCACCCGTCATTGCCTGGAAGATCGAGAGCTTTGCCTTCCGGCTCAGCTCTCTTTTCGTCACAACGGTGCGGTAAAGTGATTGTAATACCGCT